>APFE030359357.1:60081-109487 GCA_000404065.3 Pinus taeda
ATGATCAAGGTGTGGGTGGAATAGAGGCAGGGCCCTGCTCCACTACTAGCACTGATTTGTCCAAAGTTTCAATGAACTCCTGCCTCGAAAGGGGTTTCCTGTAGATTTTCAATCGATGCCCATTGACGAGCATGGGGATGGATTCTTCATCAATGGTCCTAATAAGGACTGAACCATTGCCATTGCATTTCTCCACTGTATATGGTCCTAGCAATCTTGTCCTCATCTTCCCTTTGAAATCCTTGTATCTTGAGTCATACAGCAGTGCTCAATCTCCCGGCTGAAATTGCTTTTCATTAAGGTGCCGGTGATGCCATATCTTCCTCTGAAGTTGGACTACTTCTAAGTGGAGGAGGGCCTGCATTCTCTGTTCATCTAATCCACTTAGCTGCAATAATATTTCACGTTGAACATGGCTGAGATCTAAGTCCAACTGCACTGCTACCCTCAATGAGTTGTACTCGAACTCTATGAACAACAAATCTTTCTTCCCGTAGACCAGCTCATAAGGTGTGAAACCTGTTGTAATTTTCCAAGTGGTGTTGTAGGCCCAGGTGGCCTCAACCAGGCGATCTACCCAATCCTTTCTGCTGCTACTCACCACCTTAGTCAAAATCTCTTCCAATGCTCTATTAGTGACTTCCACCCGCCCATTTGCTTGTGGATGATACGAGGTGGAAGTTATGTGCTTGATCTTGTGATGAGTGAGCAGGTCTTCAATCAAGTTAGAGGTGAATTGGCTTCCTTTATCAGTGACTAACTCTCTTGGGTAGCCAAACTTGTAGAAGATATTTTCCCTTAAAAACTCAGCCACTTTCTCTTCTGTCACTGCCTTGATTACCTTTGTTTTTGCCCACTTTGTCAGGTAGTCGATGCACATAATGATGTAAGACCTTTGTTTTGAAGGAGGGTTGATAGGACTCACAAAATCCATGCCCCACTTCTCAAATGGCTCGAAGGTCACTTGAGGTTGGAGGGGCATTTCATCCCTTGGAGTCGGTTCCCCATCCTCTGACATCGGTCACACTGGCTAATGTATCTTCTGACATCTTGATGAAGAGTAGGCCAATAGTAACCTGCCTGTAGAATTTTGAAGGCAGTCCTTTTTGCTGCAAAGTGGCCTCCATAGGGTCCATCGTGACAGGTTAGGAGGATGTCAAAGACTTCCTCCTCCCTAGCACAACGCCTCAAGATCTAAACTGGGCCAAGTTTAAACAGGTTTCCCCCGATCCAAGTGAATGGGGCGCTCTTCCTCACAATTCTGCTCTTCTCCTTTGAGGATAGATGCAGAGGGAACTGTGTTGAGACCAAGTAATTTGCTATATCAGCAAACCATGGAGAGAGTACTAAGATAGCAAACAAGTGTTCATCTGGCATCTGGTCATCCACTGTCCCTTCTTCACCTACAGGCAAATCCAATCTAGACAGAAAGTCAGCAACAACATTTTCCTTACCTGGCTTATCGACAATAGTTAAATCAAATTGCTACAACAAAAGTAACCATCTAATGATACGAGCATTTACATCAGGCTTATTCATTAAATATCTAATCACAGCATGATCAGTGTTTATGAATGTTTGATAACCAGTGATGTAGTGTTTGAACTTGTTCAGGGAATGGACTACAACTAGGAACTCTTTCTCGATCACAATATAGTTCATCTCTGCCTTACACAGGTTTTTGCTAACAAAGTATATGGCGTATGGTAGTTTCTCCTCAACTTGTCCTAATGCTGCCCCTATGGCTTTGTTCGAGGCATAAGTGTGGATGTGGAAAGGTAGGGCCCAGTTTGGACCTCTTAAGATCGAGGCAGACACCAACTTATCCTTCAACTCATCCAGAGCGTCTTGGCAGTCGTCAGTCCATTTAAACTCAACATCTTTCCCTAAGAGGCTAAACAATGGCAAGGTTATTTTACTAAAATCTTTGAAGAATCTTCTATAATATCCTGCCAAGCCTAGAAAACTTTGAACGTCTCTTACTTTCTGAGGAGGTGGAACCTTTTGGATGATAGCAATTTTGTTAGGATCCACCTGTAATCCTTGTTGAGAAATTGTATGACCTAGCACAGTCCCTTCAGTCATCAGGAATTCACATTTTTTAGGACTGAGGGATAGGTTCATCTCAATACACTTGGTTAAAACTTTTCCCAGGTTAGTCAATGCTTCTTGGAAGTTGGACCCATAAGGAGTAAAATCATCCATATAGAATTCCACCGAATCGTGAACTAGTTCAGCAAATATGCTCAATACTGCTCTCTGGAACATGGCAGGAGCGTTGCATAACTGAAAGGGAAGGACCCAGTAGGCAAAGGTACCCCATGGACAAGTGAAGGTGGTCTTATCTTGGTCCTCCAGGCTGATTTGGATCTGATTATACCCGATGAACCCATCTAGGAAAGAGAAGAACTTCTTTCCTGCCAGTCCATCCAACATTTGATCTATGAACGGCAAAGGGAAATGGTCCTTCTTAGTGGCTTTTTTAAGTTCTCGGTAATCTACACAGATTCTCCACTTCCCGTTTTTCTTGGGCACAAGCACTAGAGGTGAGACCCACTCACTGTTAGAGATGGGGTAGATGAATCCTATATCCAACAATTTTTGCAATTCTTCTCTGACAATGTCTTTAAGGGCTGGATTCATTCTCCTCTGAGGTTGCCTGACTGGTTTACAATCCTCTTTAATGTAAATTTGATGGGTACAGACCGAAGGGTGGACTCCTTTCATCTCCTTGTAGCTCCAAGCGAAAGCATCCAAATGATTGTTCAATAAGCTACACAACTCCTTCTCCTAGGAGGGAGATAGGGAGGAGCTGATCTTTAAGGTTATTTCGGGGCCAAATTCCACACTCTTAACTCTGGGAGAAGTCGGATCAGTCACACAGAGGTCCACTAAAGCACCAGCTTGGGTATCTTCCACCAACTCCACTAATGACAGTGCACCAAGAGGTGGGTTTTGAATCAAATTCTCAATCAAGTCATCCTCAGTTTGAGGGCCTCCCCTGATGGCTTCTACTATGCACAAAGGTGCAGAGTAGACCTCGTCCTCATCTCCCTCTTCCAACCAGAGTGGTAAGTCATGTTCTAGCAGAGGTTGGGCAGGAGGATAGAGAACTAGCTGCTTGGACATAGGCCCATTCTTGATGGTCATGCTTCCAGCTCGACAACTGATGTAAGCATCCGCAGTAGCTAACCAAGGCCTTCCTAAAATGAGGGGGTATCCAGTGAGTTTTTCCTCTGGCTAAAGGACCAAGAAGTCCGCAGGGTACTCCCAAGAGTCAACAGAGACCAAGACATCTTCCACAATCCCTGCGGGAGTCACGGTGGAGCGGTCTACTAACTGCAGTATTATCAAGGTCTTCCTTAAGGAACTCTGAAGGTTGAGTTTAAGCATAGTGTCCCTGGTCATCACATTAATGGCAGCCCCTAGATCAATCAAGGTGTGGGGGATTATGGTGCCATTGATCTGGACATCAACTACAGGACTCCTAGGGTCCAAGTATTTTGGACAGATTACTTGCCCCAACATTAGATCGGACAGTTATCCTATGACATTGATAGTCGGGGCATCTCTCTTGCGCCTGCTTGGGTTCCTGAAACACTTATCCCTGATCAATTTCTTGTATATTGGTACATCTTTTATGGCCTGGAGAAGTGGTATTTTCACACACAACTGCTTAAGTTCTCCCAAAAGTTCAGTCTCCTCTGGGTTTGGTTGTGTGGTTACTATTAGTCGCTCAGGAAAGGGTGGAATGGCTTTGGGTTCACTTTCCTTCTTTTCTTCCTCAGGAAGTTGGCAGTCTGGAAGGACCTTTCTAGATCGTAGGTTGATCTCTGGATCTCCACAACATAGGTAGGGCATGTTGTCTCCCCAGTGTATACCTGCTGGGCCTGTCTGTTGTTGGGGTTCGGGTTCGGTTGGGCAGGCATCTGGGGTTGTCTTGGAGGAGCAGGAGGTAATGGTTGCAGTTGAGCAAGTGGTGGAGGCAGAATGGTGGGAAGAGAGTTGTATTGGGGCCTCCGCCCCTGCTGAGGTGCATTCCACTGAGGCTGTGGCTGGACATGTGAGTGAAATGAATGAGCAGTAGGTTGAGTATGGTATTGAGATGGATAAGACCATGGAGGAGGTGCGAACCAGGAAGGATGAGCAAGGGGACCCCAAGAAGGTATATGAGTGGATTCGTTGGGGCTATAATAAGCTAGGGATGTCCCTTGCATCCCCTCTTAGTAAGTTCTGGGCCCATGCGGCCTCCTTTGGTTGAGAAAATAGAGAGGTTCAGTGGTTTCCTCAGTCCCCTGGTACATGGCTTTAAATCCGGGCAAGGTTGGGCATTGGTTTGTGGGGTGGTCTTCCTCACAAATGAAACATACCTCTACTGAGTGCAATGGACACTCGTTCTCAGGGTGCTTCCTCGTACATCTGGGACAGAAAATGGCCAAAGTCCTCTCAACTTCCTCTTTCTTTTGTTGGATTCGGAAAGTATCAAGTTGCATGGCAATGGTCTGTCTCTTCTCACTTTTGAGGCCTTCCATTTGATTAGCAAACTCATGCTTGGAGAAGGTGGTACTAGTTGAAAGTGGATTCCCCCTACCTCTTTTCCAGGTTGCCCTAGAATGGTTTCTAAACACAGTCTTTATGTCCTCATAAGGTAGTTGGTAGATGTCTCCTCCAGCTAGTAGATGAAGGGTATCTAGAAGGCCTTCAGGGACTCCTCGGAGCAGAACCAGCTTTAGAGATTCAGGGTCAAGTGTGCACCTGGCCCATTTATAACTAAGTTGGAACCTTTCCTCGTAGTCTTCGAAAGACTCATCATTTCCCATGGTCACCCGAAAGATCTCTCCCTTTGTTTCTTTTGACCTACAATATTCTCGATATTTTTTGTTGAAGGCTTGCTGCATCTGAGCCCAAGTGGTGATATTGTTTCCAAGTAACCCCATGAACCAGCATAGTGCTGCATCCTTGAGGGTAGAAGGAAAGAGTTTCAACTTTTGCTCGTCCTTGGCATAGTCATAAGTTCAACAAAGGACAGCAAACTCAAACAGGAAGGTATCAGGGTCTTCAGTGGTCAATCCATGGAAGTGAGGTAAGGCTGAGGGACTTATGTTCTTCATTTTCATGTCCCCATTGGTCTCTCAGATGGGAAAGGCACCTTCTATTATATCCTCATCTCCTATACCATTTCTGTGTTCAGCCATGGTCTCAAGAGGGATGTTCTCTTTCTCTTCTTCTATTATAGGATCTTTGTATATCTCTGGAGGTTCACCTATAGGTTCTTCTGGATCACGGCCACCAAAGAAGAGAGAAGGGTGACTCAGTGATGTGGTGGGGGTGTTGGGTAAGAATTTTCCAGTATTGTCTCTGTTCCTACGAGGCATGAAATGAAAGATTTTTGGTTTCTTTTTTTTCTTCTTTTTTTCTTCTTCTTCTTCTTCTTCTTCTTCTTCTTCTTTTTTCTTTTTTTTCTGATTGTACCTACAAAATTGAAAGATATTGAATTGCAACTAACTAAAATCTATCTTGCTGAAATTAAAATGTGGAATTAAAATGAAAGTAGGAAAGGAATAATCTATTTTGCTGAAATGAAATTGCAGGAATGAAATGCTAGGCTACGCTTGCAAAATTGAAATTGCGAAATTGAAATGCTAATCTACGCTTGTAGAATTGAAATGCTAATGCAAAGAAGAGAGAAGGGTGACTCAGTGATGTGGTGGGGGTGTTGGGTAAGAGTTTTCTGGTATTGTCTCTGTTCCTACGAGGCATGAAATGAAAGATTTTTGGTTGCTTTTGTTTTTTTTTTTTTTTGCTTGTACCTACAAAAGTGAAAGAGATTGAATTGCAACTAACTAAAATCTATCTTACTGAAATGAAAATGCAGAATTGAAATGAAAGCAGGAATGGACTAATCTATTTTGCTGAAATGAAATTACAGGAATGAAATGCTAGGCTACGCTTGCAAAATTGAAATTGCGGAATTGAAATGTTAATCTACGCTTGCAGAATTGAAATGCTAATCTACGCTTGCAGAATTGAAATTGCGGAATTGAAATGCTAGTCTACGCTTGCAGAATTGAAATGCTAATCTAGGAAAGCAGGAAATGTCTAGTCTACTTTTGCGGAAATGAAATTACAAAATGGAAATGAAATAAACTACTTAGCATAAGGTTGTAGTAGGAAATAGAAGAAAATCAACAATCACAAATACTCTGACGCTTCCCCGGAAATGGCACCAAAAAGAATGGTGAGCTTCAGTATTGCAACAATAATGCTGCAACTCCTGGGGCTCCCTTCCTTACTTTTATCAACCCGGTAGTTCGTAACAAACTTGGAAGCGACGATGTTGTATGCACAAGTACTAGCTCTTGCCGCCGCTATCACTTGGTCAGCTGGCACAAGTCTGCTAGGAGCTTAAGCCAACTTCTATGAGATCTAAGAAGAAGCTTTTTAACTGATGGATGGAAGCTAACTCAAAGGAAGCTAATCTACTTGCGAAAAGAAACTGAAAAGCTGAAAGGACATGCAAACCCTAGCAAACCCTAATTTTACCAGCTAGCCCTACTAATGCAAGAAAGAGGATGCAAGCTACTGAAAGAGATGCCATTGACTTCTAGGAAGGTAAAATGCATGTGCCCAAGCTACTTCTATAGTAAAATCCAAAGAAAACATCTTTTTGCATTTTTGAATAAGTTGTCAGAATTATCATGCATGTGCTTTTCACTGTTTTTGGCTATGCAGAGGTGGATTGGCGAAAGGAAATGCTTGCAGGAGGTCGGGAAGGTTCGGAGAGGGCCTAGGGGGTCCCTAGCACCCTTCCAGAGAGTTTCACCGAGTTTGGCTATCAAGAAACCGCTTTCGTGAGCTTCTACAGGAAGTCTGCAGGGGTTCTACAGGATGTTCTAGAATTTCTACAAGATGTTCTATAATTTTCTACAGGATGTTCAGAAAGGGGATTTTGAAGGGTTGATGGAGGAAGAAAGGTGAAGGAGTGGGTATGGAGGTGAGGTAAGGGTGTGAGGAGGTCCAGGACTTGGTGAATGGAGCTGAGGAGTGGCGAAGATGGCTGGATTTGTTCAAGGAGGAGTAGAGCAATGTTGCACAAAAATATGGGAATTTAGGGCAAAGCGAGCGAATATGGAAAACGTAAGGCAAGAATCCGGGTTGGAGGATGGAGCAGGCAGGATTGATGGAGTACGGGCAGATAAAGAAGTATTACAAGTGCTCTGCAAGTTATTTTTCAAATTGAACAACCAAAGACTTGGAAAATCAAGAACCTAATTACTTTGACCTAATCTGACCTAGATAACAGTAAAGAAAATGAACAATAGTCTATTTGCAACAACATCATGTGAAGTAACTATGCAACTAAGCAATCATGAACCTAAGCATGCAACCACAACTGATATCAACTTTGGCAAATGAGAATCTAACACTAATAATTGCATGGTGAAGCAAAGATAGTGTTTTTTGTGGCAGCAAGGTCACCTTGGTCCCAGCTCATGATCCCACTGAGGGAGAGGTGAGATCTGAGGTGCTTGATAACCTTTTTCTGAATATCTTCCGGGTTATTAACCTATCAAATCAATCTGAACATGAAAAGCCTTCTTAATCATCAACTATGATCTAGGTAACCAAGCAAGATTCTAATCTACTTAACAGAAATTATTTTGCAAAGACATAAAAAGAAAATAACAATACACAAAGGAAGCCTTGGCACTTTGGTTGGGCCCAACCCCAAGAGCTACAAGCTCCTAAGAAAAACTCAGAACTGATGCCAAATAAAGCTGCTTTCCATTACTCAAAAATAACCATGTCACAAGAAAGTTATACAACAGCAACTACAAAATGAGCTGAGAAAATAACAGCACTCTAGTGCAAAGAAAACAACAGTCCAAAAATGTAACCTATGAAGGATGGAAGCCTTCCTATTTATGCACTACGAGGGTCTCCAACAGCCCTCCTTAACTCAAGGGGCTCGGCTGCTCAAACTGCCATTGATCAGCCACTTTACACAAGACTGCTCGACTGCCCTTGGGAATCCTTTTCGGTGGCCTGCTAAACTCCGATCTAAGGATGGATATTTTGAGGAAGGGGCAATTTAATGCAAGGAAGACTCTTCCTATGAATCCTCACCCTTGTTCCTTCATGCTTGGCTGTCATTTGGCTCATAATTGCTTGGCCTTGGTCCCAAAATGTGTCCAAAAATCTGCATTAACAATGTGTTAGCCTTCTTGGTCAAGTGACTATCCTCATTCGTTCAACTAACATAAATATACTCAAAACACATGTATAAACTATGAAAAATGGTGGATTGACGAAGAAAAACTAGGCAAAATGAGCCGAAGAAGTCACCCAATTCCGGGGCTTATCAGGTACATCCATCAAATGGCAGGTGGCATCTGAAATAATGATGAAATAGAACTGGGGAATAGAGAAGGCTCCAATCCACATGAAATGGTACAAGTGTAGCAAGGAAGCCCACACCTTGGGTATATGAATGTAGGAGTGATAAATCGTGGTGCATGATTTACCCCAGCCTTTGTTTTTAAACCCTTCTTCATATGCCTTTTTCCTTTTATTGATTTTTTTTTCTTTACTACTTGGGGCTTTAGGGGATGATAGCATGATGTGTATGATTTAGTAGTGATTACCCCTTTAAGGTTGGGCATTTCATCGCCCACCAGGGATTCAAACAATCATGGGTTCCTTAATGATGTAGGGGGAACTCATAGGGGCTCTAAGAACCAAGGTGATGGCCATAATAATAGGGGGTAGAGCTCACATTTGGCTTTTTCTCACACGCTAAATTTTTATGTCTGGGATATCTTTTTCATTTTGTGATACATTTCCTTTTGTGAGTGGCCAAATTATGCTTTTATCTTTTTTTTAGCTGCATTAACCTTTGGGACATTATTCCAGGCCCAACACAAAGTGTGGACAAGGGGAGGGGGGAGGTTAACACCTTGTGGACCCAAATGGGAAAGTGTGGAAAGGGATTATAATGATTGGAGGGGAGTGAAAGATATGGTGTCGAGAAGCAGGACCACGCAACCAAAATTAGGGTTTCCCATGTAGTTCCACTCCTAAATATGACATCCAATAGAGGAGATCCCATGGGACTAAGATAAGATTAACCACCATGTTGGGATAAGGGAACAAGAGTACAAACCAAGCCCATTCTTTCAACTGAATCCCCCCACTAGTCCATGTCCAAATGTGTCTTAAAAAAGCAAGCACAAACACCCAATTACATAATGAAAATTCATACCTTCAGGGTTGGAAGGCCCACCTTCAAACATAAGATCATAGTAGATGGGAGAGAGAACACAATGGCTAGCTCAGGTGGAAGAGAATGGTGGCACATCACATTACATGGTGATTGCAAGGGATTGTTGGCTGCTGGTTGAAGACAAATATAGGGGAATTTTTCTCCTATAGGGGTCACCCACTGGTGGTGGGTAATATTCTCTTGGTGCTATCTCTCTCTACAATAGTTGGGTGAATTCATTCTCTATTATTTCACACGTCCTATCACCATCTCATAAAGATACGAAAATATCCACAAGAACCCTTGGCTTGCATGGCCTACCTCCAAAAGTCATCATTTCAATTCATGTCAGCCTACTCTGCACGACTCGTAGTTATTCCAAGGCTCGGTCACATGCCTGCAGCATGAGTGTTCCATCCCTTGGATCGCATGACTCGCCGTACCCACTTGCACAAATCATCCGGCTCATTCATACAACTGCTCACACAACTCACCCAACCCACTCGCACAATAGTTTGCACAACTCGCTTGGCCCATTTGCATGACTGCTCACCCAATATTCCTACATGATTGACTCGATTATGTTCCATGCAATCTATCCTCGCTATAAACCCACCTGAAAAAATTGTCCCATCATCCATTTGTGGATCCCTCCTCTCAAACGAACTCTCATATATATACATGTTAATCGTTCCGCTCCATCATTCCGGGACAACCCACTTTGTACCAGCCTTTCGCACAATTGTGAAATCCCGCACCCATTAAAATATTATCATTTAAAATTTATGTTGGTGTCGTTAATTTTTTACATTAGAATCAATATATGAGGTTTTTTTGGGGGGTGCAGGGGGGTATCACATAATGCATTTCTAAGGGAAACAAATAAACACCTCCCCTCATTTCCAGTATGGTATTTAAGGTAGTTCATATTCTTCAAGGCATAAACCCAAGTCAACATCTCAACCAACCATCAGCTCGAGTAAATATGTCATAGCATAGGATTTCAACATAGATGGGAGAAGACATAACTTTTCCGATAACACTCAAGCTACACCCAATTTACAACAATCATATAATAAACTATGACAATGAAGGTATTTCAAATTTAAATTTGAGATTGAAAAATATAGATATTTTATTTAAATATATAATAATTTGTTGTGCTATGTCTAATTCATATTATAAAGTTGATTATTCTATATACATGTCCAAAATGAACAACTCTATTGAATATTTTTCATCAAGCCTAAAGGGAAAGCAAATTTATTGGACTTTCTATTAAATATATAAATTTTAAAAAATTCAAATATTCAAAATAATTATAATGATTTGCTTTCAAATATTCATAATTATGTTTTTGTATAAATACATTGTGTTTGTATTAATTATTGATATTGACATAATCTAGTGACCTTTACATTCTTTTAAACATTTTAATAAAAGAAATAAGTAAATTTCTTTATGAAAAAATTATATAATTCCTAAAATTGGTTAAACACCTTGTATTAGAGTTAGAATAAATAGTTTTTAGTTAGCAAGTTAAAAATATTATTTTCGAATTTGTAATCATATTTGATAATGGTTCAAAGAAAATATCTTAGTAATGTATCATATAATTACCCAAAGGAGATAGAGTAACTCTTATGAAATCTATAATGGAAGCAATTGGTTTATATCCCCAAAGGAGTTCTGGAAAAACTAAAAAAAATAAAAAATTATATATATTTGTTTTGGGAATGAAAAGATGGCATTCATGTAGGTAAATGGCAAGGCATAGCTAAAGCCAAGAATCTTAAGGGTAAGGCCTCAAGAATGTACATCATTTTTGGAATGCATTGGCTACTAAGTGTCTATGGAGAATTAGATCGAAATATGGGCTTTCAATTCAAGTAATTATTTAGAAATACATGGAACCATTTTTTCTAGAGGAGTTGAATAGAAGTTGAGGAAGAATATTCATAATTTGTCAGCAATATGAAAACCCATAGTATTATCTTTCAATATTGTAGAAAAATGGTTGGTCTAGAGGGTGGGTAATGGTAAAAAGGTAGTAGATTTAGACCCATGGATAGCTAGTGGATATACATTAAATTGCCCCACATTTTATTGTTACCATCAATAAGAGGGGAATTGATATTGTAGTGCATCCAACTTATCCAAAAGTAACCAGTATATGGCAACAAGAGTGGAAATCTGCCACAATACTTGGATTAGAAGGTTTAGAAGGTGAGCAATGAGAATCTTACATTACTAAACTAAAGAAAAGTTGAGTTTGTATCAAAGAGGTAGAAGATGAGTTAGTGTGGTCTAATAACCTGACCTTGAGAGACTGCACTCCTATGATGGGGTATCAAGAAATGTTCTTTAATGATAATCAAGAAGAGGGGCAATGGTAATGGAAACACTTATGCAAGATTAGATTTCCCTTAAAAGATAAGATTTTTATGTGATCGGCCATTATGAACAAAGCTTTAACTCAGGAAGCCCTTTAGAAAGGGACTCACCAAGGCCTAATAGATGCACTCTATGTTAAGAGGAGATGGAAACTATATGTAACCCATTAATAACATGTACATATACCTATAAGGTGTGGGCACAAATGGATAATATAATAAGAATTAGAGGAAGTTGATATGGAAATTTTATTATATATTGCTTCATAGGTTGGCAGCAGAGACAAGTTAAAAGAATATGAAGTTCTTCCCTTTAGTTTTTCTTGGAGTATTTGGTTGGCTCGAAACACTAATAAATTTGATGATAGATTTATCTGTCTTTCCAATGTGCTTCTCAAACAACAACTATATTTGATAATTTCAAGGAAAAAAATCTATAATAAAGAACCTAAGGTAGAGAGCTCATGAGACTATTGGCAAGACATATATGTGGTGTAAGGGGTATGATATTCCTCACTGAATTGCATGTCACAAGGCTCAAAATAGGGTTGGATGGGGAAACAAAAAATTACACTAAACCTTTAGCCTTACAATTTCTTATAGACTTATCAGCAAAGAAAAAATTATAAAAACGTCAATTTTGGTGGTACTCAAAAGTAATAAATTGGATGAATGCAAGAAACATGATTAAGTAATATGTGCTTCAAATCTATCTTTAATGAGCTGAAAATATTATTTCTTTTTAATTCAAGCTCTTTCATTCATGTCTACAAAGATATTTTGAACATTGATTCCTTTTTCAAAGGAATCCTACTGGTTTCTAACACTTCGATGATCAAGGACTCCATGCATGGGTTAGTAGTTAATGAATCAAATTTCTCAACATATGGAATTGATCCTAGGTTTAGCTATGCTTTTGTACCTTATTTGTTATACTCAACTATGAAATTAGTGGACCTTGTTAGGTCTTTGGTCACAGTATTGTATCTAAGTATAGCTCTCTCCAGTTTATGTTGCGCAGTTTCGCTTCTATGGAGAGACTATGCTTTTTTGAAGACTAATACTTTTGAAACCACATTTTGATAAGGAAAGTGTCCCTCTCGGTATGCCTATAAAGCGTTGGTAAGCCCTATCATGAGACTTTCTACGCCCATTTTTCCACAAGCCCAATGACGCAATTGTGTAGATTTTTTCAAAAATCAGAATCATCAGTCATTCAATTACCATGTCATTGTAAACCTAATTTTTGCAAATTATAATGTAAATGATGCTAGTAAGACCATGTAATTATGGAGCAACTTAGGTAAGCTTATGATTTTGGTGATGAATTTCATCCTAGGAGGTATTTCAACCACACCGATTACCTGTATTGTTTCTAAACATAGCTAATTGGAAAGTTTTTTCCCTCCAACTTAAACCCCAAATCTAGGGTGAAATTTATTGTCAGTGTCTTAGGTGAATCCTAGTGTTCTTAGTCGATTCTATTGTAAAAGTGATTTGGGAATAATTTAATCTATTTGGATAAATTGTTTTATTACGAATCACTTGGTCTACTAGATCATATTGTGTCGCAGAATTGGGAAATTATTTTAGGGTCTACAACAAATGGGTATTCCCCCTCTGAAGGCTGAATTTGTAATTATCTTATGTAAAAATATTTTAGTGCATGGTCCCTCACAATCAGACACCATGGCTAAAGTATTTGGGGGTGGAAAAATAATTAATCCCCTCTTGTGTCAATTCATTAATTTTTCTAGCAAAAATAAAATTAAATCCTAAGTCAAAAAATTATTAATTTAGAGTCAAAAAAATAAATTCTAGAGAAATTAATTTATCCAAGTGGAAAATGACCACAAAAATTGTGTGTCAAAAAGAAGTTAATTTTTGGAGGTCCCCACCAAGGCAAAAAGGATATTTTCTAGAAAAAATAATCCCTTCGACCTTGCTGGTTAAGTCAGTCAAATTTTTGAGGAAATTAGTTCAAAATAATTATTTTTCGATTAATAAAAATGATTTTAATGAGAAATTTTGAAAATTCCTCAAAAATAATTATTTTCAATGGCAGAGATTAAGAGATGATCAAGGATTTATTAACAGTCGAGATTACTTTGAAGGGAATCAAGCCAACTAGCTATTATTTTCCACTTTGAGTGATTTCTTTATAAATAGAAGGCATTTTATATCCATCATATTTGGTTGATGTAAACTTTGTAAAGTTGGTGTGAAGCCACTGTTCTGGTGGGATCGTTTGAATTTCATAATAAAATACTTTGGGGTACTTCATGGTGTCTTTGTCTCATTGATCTGTGGTATGTGATGGGTATGTGGTTTCCTATATTATGCTTAAAATTTTATAAGTTTTTGTATTCATTAGATGGGGATAAGAACATCCTATTGGTAGATTTTGGGTCTATCTTAGGTGATATGATTCAACATATGTATAATAATTTTTCTTGAAGAAAATATATAGAATTTTCAGGTTCCCCAACTCTTGGGCTCCAAGTTCATAGACTATGCTCATGGATTGACCTTGTTTAGACTCCAACAGATTTATGTGATTTTCTTACATCGTTAAGACTGGTTAATATCTCTCTTTCGAAATACATCAAGCCATTGTCACTGCCATAAAAAATATTCTTCCAAAAATCTTTCAAGCATTGTATATTTGTATATAACTTGTAAATTATTTGTCTAGAATAAATTTTGTAAATAATTTTTTCTAACCATTGTCTTGTAGTTAATTAGGGTTTGGGGTTTATTTTCAAATTTTGTATATATTGGGGTTTTGGGTATTTCATTTTCATTTGTGCAAGTGAGGTTCAAGCCATTTAAAGAAGATTTGTTGGGGTTTGAACTAGATCTAGGCCCTTAAGGGTAAGATTAGTCTCCAAAAATTTTTCCAGGGCTAGCATTAAGGAATTTTGTAGTTAAATTGAGGAATATTGAAGATATGACGAAAAATAATTTTTGAACTGGGCTTTCAAATTTTGTAGGCCATCCAGGCTCAGTGTCAGCCCTCCCAGTCATAGTGTGACCCCATCTAGCCCTAACGTGGCCTCTTGAATCTATTCGTCAGACTTTTTAGGCCTTCTAGGGCTAGTCGTTGGCCTCTAAGGGCCTCAGCCTGCCTCCCATGAGCCTTCACCTCCTTGGCATGGGCTTTACAACCCTCATAGCCCTGGACGAAGGCCTTTATGCCTACCTCTAGGCCTTCATCCTCCTCCTCTAACTCTATGTTTCTTATTTTCTTCTCCCCATTTCCTTTCTTTCTCTCTGCTAGCCTTCTTCAGCCCTCGTCGTCTCTTCTTTCCCTCTATCACAGGCCCTAGGCCTCTCCTAAACATTGTGGCAATGCATTTTCCAAGGCCGCAACCCCTGTGGGACTACATCATCCTTAAGGGACTTTTCTCACCCTAATGTAGGCCTCCAGGCCTCTTCCCTTTGTTTCCCCCTCGTTGAGCCTAATTCTAACCCTCTATGGCGTAGTGGTGCCCTTTCCTTGCCTCATTTTCCCTATTTCCCTCACTGTTGGTGATCATTTTAATTATGAGCTAACAATTGGTGTTGTTGCGGAGTTTTTGGGTTCAAAGTTTGTGTTTTCAACTGGCATAGATATTGGAAAAGTTGGAAGAAGTTGAGCAAGTTCCTCCAAGGCCTCAAGGCCTAAGGGTTTGATCTCTAAACCCTTTTACCCTCAATGTTTTTCTACATCATTTGAATCTCTTCCTAATAGTGATAAAGTCCTCATAAAAGAATAATAAATTAATTGGAAACTTTCCTAATACATTGTTAAATCATCGGTTGCAATTGGCATTCATCATTTGGCATAAATCTATAAGTTGTGATGATGGTTATCTCTAGTGTAAATGCATTATAAGTTATGATACAACAACGGTATTTGCATCATAAAAAGGCTAACTCATTTAAAATCTTGTATTGGCAAAGTTGGTTTTGCATTTGGGTTTATATCGCTCACATTTGACATGCATATATATCTCACATTTTTCAACTAGAATGATCTAAAGTGATCTAACTCTCTATTGTCATAAAAGTCTCATTTATTGCTCACTGGTCACATTGGAACATAAGTAGCATTAAAGTTTACTCTTGTTTATGTTCTAATTTCTCTTTGTGGAAAGGATTTGTGTAACAACCCCATGTTAAAGGTTCATGTAACAAATTTAATAAAGGCAAAATAAGACCAATGTAATGGGACACGTATTCCAAGTTGAATGTTGGGCAAAACATCCTAGTGGGCATTCATTTAGTTTAATATGGCTAAGGGGAAAATGGCAAAGGAAATGGAAAAGGCTTTGGAAAGGCAAGAGGCATTAATTAGCATTTTATTTATGAAAATAACGGAAATTAGGAGAAAATTAAGGTGAAGGGTCACAAGTTACACGTGAGGAGGAAAATGAAGGAAACATAATCGAAATTGAAGAAAATAGAGGCCTTATTAATAAAAAGTCTTATGATGATCAGTTCAAAACCTTTTTTCAGTTAAGTTTTGGAGCTCTCTCTCTTTATTCTCTCTACTCTCTCATACTGTTGCACACTTAGAGCATTCTTGGAGAACTCTAGCATTAGAGGAAGGAAGGCAAATGAAGGACAAGAAAGCAAAGAGAAGCAAAGATCAAGCAAGGAAGAGTAGGATCAAGTGACTACATTGGGATTACCTGTAGGTATCGAGTAGCATGTATGATTTCCTTTCTAGTTTTGGCATGCATGGTACATTCATGTGTGTATTTGATTCTCTTGTTGTCATTGGAATGGGTTTTTCTAGGTGTGACAGTGGTTTTCAACCTTACCTTTCCATTTTTGGATAGCCATGGTATGATGGGGTTTCTCTTACTTGGTTGAGATGGACTGTCATATGGTTTCGAAACTGAGTGGGGTTGTCTCAAGAAAAATCACAAGGCGTAGGAATCTCTAGATTGGTAAATGTGGGATTGTGGTAAAGCCTAGTTGTGTATACCCTCGTTGGGCCTAGGAATCCTAGACTGATAAATGGCGAGATATACGGTAAAGCCCAAGATGGAGATGGACAAATTCCTCATGATTTAGGTGGAGAGATACGGAGGCCTACATGCTTGTATAGTCCTAGTGATCCCTAGACTGGCATATGGTGGGATTGTGGTAAATCTTGGTAGTGTATGTTTCTTGTTTGGGCCTCGGAATCCCTTGGTGAGATGTACAGTAAAGCCTAGTTGTATTGGTGCTTGCTTCGAGCCTAAAATTCCTTGATTGATTTTGGTGGGATATACGGTAAAGCTTGAGAAGCATGGTCAATTTTGTTGTGAGTCCCACATTCATGTTTTGAATATGGCGCAGGGGTGATTGGTTGAAAGAAATATTCGGTTCAAACCAATCTATGTCGGGTGGTACATAGAAGTCACTGACTTGGTTGGATTTGGCATATGAATAATTAGAATATTTCCTATTGAGTTTTATGATTAAATGTTCTTTTCATTATGTGATTTTAATGGTTTTTTTATCATTGTTAATTTGTTGGTTATATGTCGGTTATAAGCATGGTTTTATAATAGACTTTGGTTATGGCTCTCATCATGTTTTGTTTAGTAAATGAAATGTTAATGAATGTATGACCTAATAGATGATAATGCAACTATTGTCAGAGGGCATCAGGCCTTCCTAGTGAATATCATATAAGTATGGGGCCCCTATGTTCAAATGAGCTTATATGACCTATATATTATGTGTTTATGATGTGTTTGACGAAATGCCTATCATGGTTAGGATGAGTCTGGTCAGTTCCTTGTTCAATTTTTGCATTAGAGGTCATATCTTCTTGTTATTTATCATTCCTGATAATTTCATCAAGTTTTGGGTAAAGCCCTGGGTCCTAACCTGAAAAAGAGGCTTAAATCTCGCAGTTGCTGGCACAAAACTAGTTGAAAAAGACTGCAGTCGCTAGGAAGTAGGCCTGTGGGAGAAACTAGAGGTTTAGCTTAGTGAAATGATAGTTTAACTCAAGGGTTGGGCACCTGGAGTGGTTGGTTATCTCATGGAGTTCATGTAGCACCTGATGGAGGTTTGTAAAGTGTTGGTTCGTTGATTCCACTTCCTGAAGGTGATCTAGGAGCTTGAATCATAACATAGTAACTCTTCGTCACATATTAAAACTGGTGAACTGGTGAGCTTGGGTAAGTGTGGGAGGATGGTGTTATAGAGTGGTATCAGAGTATGGTTCACCCCTTGGACTGGATGGGAAATTTTGTTTGTCATGCATGCATGTAGATTGTATATGTGCTTAATGTGTATGCATGGTGTTGGTCATTATTGCAATTGTGTTGTCATGTAGAAGTTGATGATGTTGTTGTTGGGATGTGTTTATCATGAATGCATGTCGATTGAATATGCATTTGTTGTGTATGACTATTGTTTATGTGGATGTCTGCATGCATTTTCATGGTTATAATTGTTGTGCATGAGGTCATGGTCTGCAGTTGGTATTGTCATGCATGGTAACTGGATAATGACTGAGATGATGTTGATATAATGTTATGATTATGATTATACATGTATTGTGCTAATCTGGTTGATATTGCAGATGAGATATCCTCCCCTGAACTATACTGAGGTATTTTAATTATGTTTATATTTTGGTTTAGCTAACATGGTATACTTGTAGGAAGAAGATCAAATGTGACTAGCAAGATGGTAGACTACAGTTCATGAGATTCTCCCTATAGATCAAATGAGCAGCATGGTGATGAGTAATATCCTAACATAACAGACACTTTAAGAAGTTTGAAGGCAAAAATAAGAAGTTACAAAGCAAATAGTGACAGAATCATGCAGAAACAGGAGAAACAAGCAAAGGTTAAGGTAGTTATCCCTCAAAGTTTGTCAAATTTGTAGAGACATGGACCGCTTAGGATTAGTCATGGATAGGAGGATAGGCTTAATGGGGCATATGGAAATAGGTCCCATGGTGGGCACAAATCAGGTAGAGATGACACGAATAGATATGGCAAGTTATTGGATACATTGAATAAGAGAGATGATGGACACAGGGTCTATTCTAGTTTTGGTTCCCACAAGTACCATGGTCATCAATGTTATCACACTTATAGGAGGAATGGCAGGGGATATTTTCCAGATGAGTTCAAGAAAGCCAAGCCACCTACCTTTGATGGGGATTTGAATAAGTCGGGAGATGCAAAGGCATGGTCACTCGAGATGACGAATTTCTTTGAGTTGCATGATTACACAAAGAATATGAAGGCCAGAATAGTTATCTTCAGCCTCAAAATGAAAAAAAAAAACATCTAGTGGGACAATTTGAAGTGGATTAGAGATATCAATATAGAGAAGTTGAGTTGGCATGAATTCAAGAGACTTTTTAGGAAGAAATGTTTGTTAGAGAGGTACTATGATAGTAAAGCCAAGGAATTCTATGAGCTAAGGATGGGATTGATGACAGATGAGGAGTATACAACCAAGTTCCTAGAGTTGATGGGGTATGTAATGTATATTAAGGATCAGAAAGACAAAGTTCAGATATTTTTCAATGGATTACCATTATCATTTAAAGATTGGATTGAGTATGATGAGATTTGGTCACTTGAATAATTCATTGGAAAGTTAAAGCATTGTTATGAGCAATCAAAGTGTAAGACAGAGTCTCAGCAATGTTGGAAAGGGAAAGACAAAGCTAGACCTCAGGATGCAAGTGAGAAATAAAATGTTGTACCTTACAAGATGTTTAATGGACCTCAGCCTGGAGAACATCATAACAAAGGTGATGGCAGGAGACAATTGCAGTGTTGGACATGTGGTAAGGAGCATCTTAAGAAATATTGTCTGCAAAATCAAGGTGGAAGACCTCAGATTTACAGTGCACAGGAAGCGCAAACAATTGGGAATGTTGGGCAAAGCATTCCACAGATCTATGCAACATTGGATCACAGGAAGGTGGATCACCATGCATCTATTATCGAGATGGACAGTAATATTTTTGATCAAGTTGTTTCTATTTTGATTGACCATGGATCTAATTATAGTTATGTTAATCCTAACCTAGTGGATAAGTATGGTTTGCATAAAGAAGTGCATGCAGAATCTTGGTTAGTGTAGTTGGCTATAAGTACAAATAAAAGAGCTCATTATTGGGTAAGATATTGTTCATTTGAGTTGAATGGTATGCCTAAATCAATGTATTTGAATGTGCTTCCATTGGGATCATATAGTATGTTGTTGGGTATAGACTGGTTGTATCTTCATAGGACCAAGGTGGATTTTTATGACAAGGCTATTGAGTGTTTGGATGACAATGGAGAACAAAGAATCTTGTAGGGTAAGAAAAAGGAAACATCCATTCGAATGGTTACAACTATGCAAGAAAGGGTGTGTGTTATTTGCAGTACATATTTCTATTGTTAAAGGTAAAGATATTGAGGATGCAAAGGTATTAAGCAGGTACCTGATCTTACAACAATTTCAAGATGTGTTCCTAGCAGAGATTTTAGAGTTGTTGCCTCACAGGGAAGTGGAATTTTCTATTGAGTTGGTACCAGGGGAAGCACCAGCATCAAATGCACCATATAGGATGAGCACACCAAAGTTAGTGGAATTGAATTTGTAGTTGAAGGAAATGATTGACAAGGGATACATAATGCCAAGTGTATCACTATGGGGTGCACTAATATTGTTTGTGAAGAAGAAGGATGGTACTCTTAAATTATGCATTGACTGCAGGCAATTGAACAAGGTGACCATCAAGAACAGGTATATGTTGTCGAGGATTGATGACTTGTTTGACCAGTTGAAGGGAGTAACATTGTTCTCGAAGATTGATTTGAGATCAAGATACCATCAGGTATGCATTAAAGAAGAGGACATCTACAAGATTGCTTTCCAGACCAGCTATGGTCATTATGAGTTTGTTGTATTTCCTTTTGGTTTGACTAATGCTCCAGCTACTTTTATGTGCTTTATGAGTGTTTTGTCCTTATCTAGACAAGTTTGTTATTGTATTCGTTGATGATATATTGATATATTCTAAGAATGAAGAAGAGCATGACGAACACTTAGCAGCAATATTGAGATTTCTAAGGGAGTATCAGTTGTATGCCAAGATTAGAAAATGCAGTTTCTTTCAGGTAGAGGTGCATTACTTGGGACATGTTGTTTCCAAGGAAGGCATAGCAGTGGATCTGGAAAAGATAAGATCTATCATGGAATGGGAAACTCCTAGGAATGTGGATGAGGTAAGTTCATTTATGGGGTTAGCAGGTTACTACAAGAGTTTCATTTGGAACTTCTCGCGGATTTCATATCTATCACATATTTGTAGCGAAAAGGGAAGAAATTTGAAGGGACAAAGGAATGTGCAAAAAGTTTTGAGCAGTTGAAGCAGTTGTTGACAAATGCTCCAGTTCTCAAGATTGCAGATCTGGATAAATAGTTTGTGGTGTGTACAGATGCCTACAAGAGAGTACTTGGTGGAGTATTAATGTAGGAGCAACAGGTGATATGTTATGAATCAAGGAAATTGAATGAGAAAGAGAAATGTTATGTTATTCATGATCTTGAGTTGGCAGTGATCATATATGCATTGAAAGACACAGAGGCAATATCTTCTTGGCAGGAGGTTTATATTGATGAGTGATCACAATGGATTGATATACCTATTTTACCAACCGAATCTGAATGCCAGGAAAGCTATATGATTGGCCACGATCAGTGAGTTTGATTTTGAGATCAGGTACATTAAAGGGAAAGAGAGGAAGCCTGCAGATGCTCTTAGTAGAAGAGTATAAGTAAATCACATTGCAACTATGAGTTCATATGGGACAGATTTACAGGATCAGATCCTATAGACAGGTCAACAAGATGATAGGTATAGGGAGCTTAGGCATAGGTTACAGCAGGATATAGGTGATCAGGATGTATACTATTGTCTCACAGTATATGGTTGAGTCAGATTTAGGGACAAGATCTATGTGTCAGAAAACAGTGAGCTCAAGAAGCTTATCTTGAGGGAATTTCATGTTAAGCAGTATTCAGGCCATCTAGGATATCAAAAGACATTGACAGCAGTGAATAAATTATACTATTGGCCAAATCTAAAGAAGGAAGTGGTTAATTTTGTGGCTAGATGTTTGGATTTCCAACAGGTAAAATTAGAGTGTAAACATCCAAGTGGTCTACTATAGCCAATTCTAATTCCAGAGTGGAAATGTGAGGCCATTTCCATGGATTTCATTATAGGTTTGTTGAGGTCACTAGACAGTATGATTCCATCATGGTTATGGTGGACAAGTTGACAAAGGTATCACACTTCATTCTAGTGAAGTCTATGTATTCAGCTAGTGATGTAACATAGGTCTTCATCAGGGAGATAGTGAGGTTGCATGGTGTTCCAAAGAATATTGTGTCAGAGAGGGATGCTCAGTTCACTTCCAAGTTTTGGAAAGATTTATTTGCAAGTTTGGGTACGGATTTGGACTTCAGCATAGCTTATCATCCACAAATAGATGGAAAGACAAAGAGGGTCAACACAATACTAGAGGATATGTTGAGGATGTATGTGATGCATCAGCAATGGAAGTGGGAAGAGTATCTTCCAATGGTTGAGTTTTCTTACAACAATGGATATCAGCAGTCACTGAGGATGAGTCTGTTTGAGGCACTTTATGGGTGGAGTCGTAATACTCCCATCAGTTGGAGTGATCTAATAAATAGGGTATTGATAGGGTCAAACACATTGGCAGGCATGGAACAAGAAATGCAGGCTATCAAGAAGAATTTAAAGGTAGCACGAGATAGGTAGAAGAGTTATGCAGATCAGCACAATGAATTTAGGGAGTTTCGGGTTGGGGAACATGTGTACTTACGCATCAAGCCTAAGAATATCTCCTTAAGAATTGGGTCATGTGCGAAGTTTTCACCTCGGCATTGCAGGCCTTTCAAGATCCTTGAGAGGATTGGACCATTGCCCTACAGAGTTTCAATACCTCTGACAGTGAAAGTCCATGATGTTTTCCATGTTTCATTGCTTAAAATATATGTAAAGGATGTTGATCATGTTATTGATTGGTTTGTATTGTAGGTGGAGCCAGAAGGATAATTCTAGATGGAAGCTCAATGCATTTTGCAAAGAAAGGTACTCATGCTCCAAAACCGAGCAATCGAGCAGGCTAAAGTGTAGTGGAAGAACTTTGTGCCTGATGAAGCTACATGGGAGATTGTTGATCAGATGCAGGCTATGTATCCTTCATTGTTTTGTGGTTGAGGCAAAGAAGTTTTGGTATATGTATATATGTATATATGTATATATGTATATCGATGTAAATACCACAATGAGTTGTGCTATAAAGATCCAATAAGCGGTATGGTTATCATGTTATTATGTTTATCATGTTGGTTTCTTTTTAGCAGGTTAATAATTGTAAATACTACATCAAATTGAGTTATAAAGCTCCATGGGTAGTATGTTTTTCTTATCAGCAGTCTTTCTAGTTGTAGGTGTCATTGAACACTAAGGATGGTGTTCCCCTGAGGGGGAGGGGTCTGTAACAATCCCGAGTTAAAAGTTCATGTAATAAATTTAATAAAGGTAAAATAAGACCAAGGTCATGGGACACATATTCCAAGCTGAATATTGGGAAAAATATCTTAGTGGATGTTCATTTGGTTTATTATGGCTAAGGGGAAATTGTCAAAGACAACAGAAAAGGCTTTGGAAAGGCAAGAGGCATTAATTGGCATTTTATTTATGAAAATAATGGAAATTAGGAGAAAAGGAAGGTGAAGGGTCAGAGGTTCCATGTGAGGAGGAAAATGAAGAAAAATAATGAAATTGAAGAAAATAGAGGCCTCATTAATAAAAAGGCTTATAAGGATAGAATCACAACCTTTTTCAGTTAAGTTTTGGATCTCTCTCTCTATTATTTCTACTCTTTCATTCTCTTGCACACTTAGAGCATTATTGGGGCACTCTTGCAATGGAGAAAGGAAAATAAAGTAAAGGGAAGCAGATATCAAACAAGGAAGAGTGGGATCAAGTGGCTACAATATGATTACTTGCAGGTATTGAGTTTCATGTATGATTTCCTTGCTAGTTTTGGCATGCATGTGTGTATTTTGTTCTCTTGATGTCGTTGGCATGGTTTTTTCTAGGTGTGATAGTGTTTTTCAGCCTTGTCTTTCCATATCCAGATAGCCATGGTGTGATCAAGTTTCTCTTACTTGGTTGAACTATATTACCAAATCGTTTCAAAACTGAGTGGGGTGGTTTTAGGAAAAATCACAAGGCCTAGGAATCGTTAGACCGGTAAAGGTGGGATTGTGGTAAATCTTGATTGTGTATACCCTCGTTGGGTCTAGGAATCCTCAACTGATAAATGTCGGGATATACGATAAAGCCTAGAGAGTGGAGACAAACAAATTTCTCATGGTTCAGGTGGAGAGATCCAGAGGCATCCATGCTTGTATAGGCCTAGTGATCCCCTGGACTAGTATATGGTGGGATTGCGATAAAGCCTAAGAAGCATGGTCAGTTTTGTTGTGAATCTCACATCCATGCTTGGAATATGGCATGGGGATGATTGGCTAAAAGAAAGATTTGGTTCATCCCAATCTATGGTCGAGTGGTACGGGGAAGTCCCTGACTTGGTTGGCTTTTGCATATGAAAAATAAAAATATTTTGTCTTGAGTTTTATGAGTAAATTTGCTTGTCATTATGTGATTTTAATGGTTGTTATATCATTTTTATTCTATTGGTTATAAGCATGGATTTATTATAGAATTTAGTTATGACTCTAATCATGTTTTGTTTAGTGAATGAAATGATAATGAGTGTATGACCTAATAGATTGTAATGCAACTATTGTGAGAGGGCATCATACCTTCCTAACGAATCTCAGATAAGTATGAGGTTTCTATGTTCATATGTGTTTATATGACCTATACATTACATGTTTATGATGTGTTGACGAAATTCCTGTCATGGTTAGGATGAATTTGGTCAGTTCCCTGTTAAAGTTTTGCAATAGGGGCCTTGTCTTTTTTGTTTTATCATTCATGAGAATTTCAACAAGTTTTGGGCAGAAGCCTGGGTCCTAGACTGAAGAAGTGGCTTAAATTCTATGGTCGCTGGCACAAAACAAGATGAAAAATACAGCAATCGTTGGGAAGTAGGCATGTGGGAGAAACTGGATGGTTTTAGTTGCATGGAGGCCTTGTCATGGGAGAAACTCGGGGTTTAGTTTAGTGAAAGGCTAAGTTAACTCAGGAGTTGGGCACATGGAGTGGTTTGTTAGCTCCTAGCGGTCTTGTAGCACCAGAGGGAGGTCTGTAAAGTGTTGGTATGTTGTCTCCACTTCCTTAAGGTGATCTAGTAGGTCGAATTATATCATAGTATCTCTTCGTCACATATTTACCCTGGTGGAATGGTAATCTTGGGTAAGTTTGGGAGGAGGGTGTTACAATTTTCTTATGTTTTTTAATGTGCTAGCATCTGACTTTGGCGCTAACATTGTGTTCTCTTGTGAAAGTTACACTTTACTAATAATATCACTCACCCGAAAGCACTTGACAAGTTAAGTCTCTTAATCCAAGTATCTTGTTGAATGATTGCTTATGTTAGGTCCCTATACTACTAGTGTAGCCCCTTATTGTTATTAGTGAAACCCCATTATTGTATTGTTGTGCCCATGTAGTCCCCATAATTTTATTATTGTGCCCCATAGAATCCCACTATTGTTATTGTTGTGCCCTTACAATATTATTGTTATATATGCTCAGATTATATTGTGACCCCTTAGACTCCTATATATAGAAATGAGGTATTGTCATTTGAAACATCCAAGAATTATTCATTTATGTAATGTAAAGGAGGTTTCCCCCTCAAAGAGGTTAATTTTGAAATCATTGATCTATCTCTTCTTCTATTTTGTGAGTTGGATGCATAACATTTGGTATCAGAGGCTTGGATTCTAAGTTTTTCATTACTGCAGGACATTGTGACATTTTCGCTATAACGTTTTTTCTGCGAAGGCTCAGAAGCTGAAATTTTTATCAAAAGGATCCAAAATCTTGATGAACTTCGTGTACAAATTTCATAGATTGGTTCACTATATTTTCAGAGATATGATCCAATGAAGTTAGGATTTCAGCATGATCCATAATTTCGTCTCAAATAGGTGACCCTGGAAAGTCGCCATAACTTTCTCTCTAAGCATCAGATTTAAATTTTGTAAAAAGTGATAGAAATAGGATTGAATGTAGTTTTTTCGATATCATTTTCAAGGCCAAATCTCGAAACAGTGACATGTGGAACTCCGTACAAGTTCGCTATATTGAACTAGTCTATAATCAGGTCATCATGGCAGATTGGGAGTAACTCTTTCTTGAAGAATCAAATATAGATCAGACTTGTGGGGTTAGAAATATAACTCAAAGGGCTACCATAGGATGAAATTTTAGACTTTGGAGATCCAAAATTACATATATACAATAGATTCAATACCGAGCTCCTACAAAGCAAGAAAAAGGTGTGTATTTTTTAAAATTTGCATAAGTTTTGTTTGAAAAAATAGTTTAAAGTGATTCAAAGGGAAAAGTGAAGCATAAATATAATTAATTGATGAACCAAAGAATAAAATGGAAACTCCTAGTAAGAAACCTTAAATCTCTACAATGACGCATGAAGAAGAGGAAGAAATGTAACATGATATATCAAAATTACGCGACTGAGTGCAACAAATTTCGCTCTCACAAAAAGTAACAGAAGCTAAGATGAATGGCTTGAAGAATGGCATGGAATCTAAGATAGATGGTATAAAAAGGGACATGGGAGTTTTGACTTATGGTTTAAAAGCAGACATGGAAGCAATGATGAATATCAAGATAAAGGGGTTGAGGGAAGGTTTTGCAAAGTTGCTAGAAGAAAAGTGTCCCAGTGGTGACAAGGCAATCCATGAAAATCATGATGAAGGAAAAAGGAATATCTATTACGATTTTAAAAGACTTCAATGTGTGGTTTAAGAACCACCACATTCCAAATATAGATATGAGGAAGTTTGATGGCAAGGATCCGGTAACTTGGATACTACAGATGGAGCAATATTTTGATCTACATGATGTGCAACCCTCACAAAAGGTACATATTGCATCTCTATATTTAGAACCCAATCAGTTTGTACGGTATAGATGCCTTTGTTATCGTAAACCACTTGTCACCTATTCAATTTTTCTAGAGGAAATGAAAGCACATTATGAAGATACAAAGAGCAACACCTTCTTTAGCTAGTTGATAAATCTCAAACAAAAGGGTTCAATGGCAAAGCACATTGAAGACTTCCAAAAATTGAATATTAGGGTAACCAATATTCCATAGGAGCATAGGCTTGATGTCTTCATATGGACTTTAAAAGATAACATCCAACATGAGGTTCACCTTTGGGAACCCGATTCATTAGAGAAAGCATTCAAGGTGGCAAGAAAAATTGAAAGAAAAATTATGGCAACAAGGAAGTCTACCACTCACAACTATAAATATGGAAGTTTTGTTGCTCCTAGTCTTCCACAACCTACAAGGTTGACACCACAACAATTGGTGGAAAAAAAGAGCAAAAGGGATTTATTACAATTGCAATACAAAATACACTAAAGGTCATAAGTGTGTTGAGAAGAAATTATTTTACATAGATTGTGAAGAGTAGGAACAAAAGGAACAAGAAACATCAAAATAGGAGGATATATACTAGGAACCAACCCCATAGAAAGAAGAAATGAATCTGAACACATCTTGTAATGAGTTGGTAGGAATTACCACTCCTCAAACTCTCAAGATAGAAGGACATATTAAGAAGAAAAAGGTAATAGTATTGATTGATTCGGGTAGCACCCATAATTTTATTCATTGTAAGATAGCCAAGTAATTGAATTACTTCCTATATCCAGCACCAAACTATCAAGTAATGGTTGTAAATGGAGGAACTATAAATTTAATTAGAAAGTGTCATAATATCAAGCTATCCATGGGGGAATATGTATTGAATATTCCAATTCTTTCCATTCCAATGGGTGGTGTCGATGTTGTACTAGGAGTCCAATGGTTACAATCTTTGGGGACAATAGCTTTTAATTTTCAAGAACTTTTCTTGAAATTTTTTTGGGAAGGAAAGGAAGTTGAATTAAGGGGTATCGTAGAGAAACTGGGACAGATAATCAGTTGTAATGGCATGACAAATCTTCTAAAGAAAGTACAACGAGGCATAATTTCACAATTATCCTCATTAGATGTTCAAACATTGAAATCATCTATTTCTCCAGATCTCCAAAATGCCTTGGACAATCATTCCAAGGTATTTAAGACTCCCAAAGGTCTCCCACCTATTCGTGATCATGATCATGCTATCCATTTGATTCCAGGAAGTGTTTCACCAAACATCTGGCTTACAGATATTCATATGCCCAAAAAAGTGAAATTGAATGTATGGTTGCAGAAATGCTAGAGGCTAGTATAATTAAACCTAGTCAAAGTTCTTTCTCTACTCTAGTAGTATTCGTGCATAAGAAAGATAGATTTCCCTATTAAAGGTAAATTTCCCATTCTTGTTATTTTTTAATTCTTGGATGAATTACATGGAGAAATTTACTTCACCAAGTTGGATGTTCATTCAAGATATCATCAAATTAGAATGAAGAAAAAAGACATTCTGAAAATAACATTCATAACTCATGAGGGTCATTTTTAATTTTTGGTCATGCATTTTGGCCTGACTAATGCACTTTCAACATTTCAAGGTTTGATGGATTCCATTTTAAAACTCTTCTTTAGAAAATTTGTGTTAATATTTTTTCATGATAAACTAATCTACAACAAGTCTCAGAAATATCATGTTCAACGTGTTGATATGGTGCTCAAACTGTTGGAGGAGAAACAATTTTATGAAAAAACCTTCAAATGTTTCTTTGCAGTACAGAAGGTGGAATATTTGGGTCATATTGTATCTCATGAGGGTGTTAAGGTAGACCCTAACAAAATTAAAGCCATTAAGGAATGGAAAATCACCACAACCATAAATCATTTTCGAGGATTTCTCGGGTTGACAGGGTATTATCACAAGTTTATTAAGAATTATGGGAGAATAGTGGCACCTCTAACATCATTATTGAACAAAGATGCATTTTCTTGGAATCCTGAAGCAACTAAGGCCTTTGAACATCTTAAAGAGGCAATGTGCCAAGCACTGGTCTTAGCTATGCCAGACTTCACAAAAACCTTTATCTTGGAATGTGATGCCTCATGAAATGGAATTGGTGTTGTTTTAATGCAAGAAGGAAGACCTATTTCTTTTGAAATTCGTCCAATCAAAGGAAAGTATTTACTCAAGCCTATTTCTGAGAAGGAAATGTTGGGGATACTACATGCACTAAAGAAATGGTCACCTTACATAATGGGAAGGCACTTCAAGGTAAAAACATATCATTATAGTCTTAAATACTTTTTGGAACAAATATTATCTTCAAAGGAGAAGAAAAAATGAGTCACAAAAATGTTAGGTTATGACTTTGAAATCATCTACAAAAAAGAGAAGCAAAATTTTATTGCATATTCACTCTCAAGAAAAGATGAGGATGTGGAAATATTTCTTTGTACCATTTCTATTATCCAACAAGATTGGATAACTGAAGCAAGGGATGAATGGAAGAATGATGAAGAAGTGTGGACTCTCATTCAAAAGTTGCAGTAATATTCCAGTATATCTTATACATTTAGCTGGAAAAATGATTCATTATGGTACAAATATTGCCTATATCTTTGTAAGAATTCCAAACTCAAACAAAATATTCTTTTGAATTGCACACCTCTCCCTTAAGAGGGAACTCAGGATTTTTAGAAACTTACCACAGGGTCAAGAAGAAATGTTTTTGGGAAGACCTTAAATCTAATGTTCAAAATTTTGTGGCAGAGTGTTTGGTTTTCCAACAAAATAAAGTTGATACAATTAGGACCATGGTTCTGTTACAACCTTTAGCCATTCCAAGTCAACGTTGGGAGGAGATTTCAATGGATTTTATCATAGGTTTACCCAAGTCCAAAGGAAAAAGTGTCATCGTGGTGGTGGTTGATAGACTTACAAAGTATGCACATTTTTGTGCATTATCTCATCTATTTAAATCCAACATAGTTGTTATTGTATTTATGGAAACAATTGAAAAGCTACATGGAAACCCAAAGATTATTTTAAGCGAAAGAGATCCCATTTTCATAAGAAACCTTTGGACATAATTATTTTCTTGTTTGGGTACTCAATTAGCTCATAGCTCATCTTATTATCCTCAACCTGATGGAAAAATAGAGATAGTGAAAAAAAAAAATTGGAATGATATCTTTATTGCTTTGTATCTAATAAACAAACACAATGGGTCAAGTGGTTACCTCTTGCTAAATGGTGGTATAACACTTCCTTCCATACTATAACAAAAATGACCCCATTTATGGCACTTTATGGATATTATCCACCATCCATCACATCATCTTTAAGAGAAAATTATAAGGTTCATGCAATGGAAAATCACATCGAGCATCAACCACATGTTCTCCAAATTTTAAAGGATAACCTCCTTTTGGCGTAGAATCGAATGAAACAACAGGAAGATCAACATCGTAGCTAAAGAAGTTTTGATGTAGGCGACTGGGTATTTTTACAGATACAACCATACAAACAAATGTCCCTTAAGAAATCTATGAAGGATAATAAATTATCACCAAAAAACTATGGTCCTTATAAGGTGTTGCAAAATATTGGTACTATCGCATACAAATTGGAGCTTCCTGCATCTTCTCGAGTGCACCTAGTTTTCCATGGTTCATGCTTAAAGAAGTTTACAGGTGACAAGCGCCTAGTTCAAACAAATTTTTTGAAACTTGACAAGGAAGGAAAAATCATATTGGAACCTGAAGAAGTCATGGAAACAAGAACCTGACAGCTACGAAATCGATCAATTTCGGAGTATCTCATCAAGTAGAAGAACTTACCCACTAAAGATTCCACGTGGGAGGATGATAATTTTATACCAAAGCATCCAGTACTACTCAAGTGTTGAGAACAACACTTTTTTGAAGGAGAGGGGCATGTTAGGTCCCTATACTACTAGTGTAGCCCTTCATTGTTATTAGTGCAACCCCCTTATTGTATTGTTGTGCCCATGTAGTCCCCATATTGTTATTATTGTGCCCCATAGAAGCCCACTATTGTTATTTTTGTTCCCTTATAATATTATTGTTATGTAGGCTCTGATTATATTGTGACCCCTTGACTCCTATATATAGAAAGGAGGTCTTGTCATTTGAATCATCCAAGAATTGTTCATTTGTGTAATGTAAAGGAGGTTTCCCCCTCGAAGAGGCTAATTTTGAACTTGTTGATATATCTCTTCTTCTATTTTGTGAGTTGGTTGCATAATAACTTAAAGGGAATAAGTCTAAGAATTCGTTGATATTTGGTATCTATTGTTTCCATCATTCTAATTGACATAATAGCCTTGGTATTGTTGTCATTTTTGTTTCATTGTTAATATCTATTTGTGAATGATAACTTTACATTAACATTTAAGATCTAAGATTTCTTAACGTGAAAACTTCCTATTTAATTGAACAACTCTTGAATAATTGGCATTGAGAAATATTAATATATCTTGGAAGGCTTACAATTGTATAAGAGCATTGACAATCTTGTTGTCTCTTTTGGGTAATCATCATTGGCATTTTGAATCATTAGCTAATTTCTCTAGGTGGACAAATTCTCTAGCTTATTTACTTGTTATCATTGTCATCATTTTTTTATTATATCTTTGTGGATGATAACTATACCTTGAACAATTGTATCGTGCATATTTCTTATATCTTGTTGGCACTTGTTAAATTGGCACTTATCTTGTGGATGAGATTACCTTTGCTAAGCATTGTTAAGTACTTGATATCTTAAATTGAAGTAAATAATAACTAAAGTACTTAAAGGAACATTTAAATAATCTCACCTCAAGAATCACTCAACACATCTTGCATCTCATCCTAGATTTAGCATTGCAATAATTAACGTACCTTCAAGCATAAGCTTGGTTTATAGAAAATAGGACCACATTTCTCATCTAATTTGAGAAGTCCAGCACCTCTTTAAGGGTTAACATGGTGACCTTGCACTCATTAGAGCCACATCTCTGCAACGTTGGAGGCACCAGGTAGCTAGTACCTAAGGGGAGGTATCGTTAATAAAGCATGTGCTTGCTTCCCCTTGGCCTCTTTCTCACAACCTACTCTAGAGACTAACTTCAAAATAGTATAGGGGAAGGATACATCTAGAATAGGAATCTAATTCAAAGCAACCAAGATTCTTGCATAACACCTAAGTCATAGGTATTGCATCTCATCTAGGATAGATAATAATTCATTAAGTAGTGATTGTTCATTTGGTCATTTGATCCCCAATTGATATAAAGTAAGTAAGTTGACTCTATAAGGCACTAGTTTCATAAGTAATTTAATCTAATCTCTAAATTCTTGCTAAATCAACCAAGTGGTTAGGCCATTCAATCATGTCTTCCAAACTCGTTGGTTTCCAACTTTTTTGTCATTTCCATCATCCATAGGGACCACCCCCCATAGCTTGCTATTGAGAGATAGCTAAAACGAAGTGGGAAGGGAACATACTAACAACCCCCAGCCTGAGTCATTGTTGCACCGTGTCTATACAATTTGAGCAACAACGTTTTTTAGCACCGCTGTCAGGAACCATCTTGTTCTCAGCACTTCAACGATATTTTTATTATTCATCTTCTCATTATCCCGCCAAGAGGCACATTTTTTAGCGTCGTTTCCAGGGATATATTTTTTCTTTCCTTGGTCCTCATGACAATTTTTCCAATATTTCATCTTCATCCCTCATCTTTGATCTTTTGATTTAACCCGTCAACGTCGGATTCTATAGCATCATAGTGATATTTTCCTTATTTCTTCATATTTTCATCAACTTATCTTTTTTCCTCTCATTAATCCTTTCATCTTCTCTCTGCGCACCTTTAGCACTTGGACATTTCAGTTTGTTTCCTGTTTGGTTGGTGACTCCAATTATTCATCCATTTACAAGAGCTTATTCTAGAAGAAATCTTGGTAACTTATGTTGACATTATCATACAGGTGTTTTCCTTCATGGCAACTCACTCAGATGACAGTTCACAGCACAGCAGGTCAATAGTAAAGGATTACAGATCAGAATCCAAAGAATGAAGAAAGAGAAGTATACACTAATTCACTTTGTCCAAAAAACATATACACGTGGGTTAACAGAACAAAAGAAGCGTATTACGTATACACGCACTTTCACAAGAGGAAAAGCGCGTACATATTGGGAAACCAAGTTTTTGGTCCAAGGTATTTTGATCCAAGGTATTTGGTCTGAGGTACTTGGTCCAAGGTATTGACCCTAGGTATTTGGTCCAAGGTATTGGTCCTAAGTGGTTTTGGTCCAAGGTATTGAGAAAGGCCTAAGAGTATATAAGGAGGAGAAGATCACTAGGCCAAGAGGGCAAGCAATAAGATTCTAAGGAATACTTCTATCTAAAGTATATTTTATGTTGCAGGGTTGTGTTTGGGACTAGATCTGAAATATTTATGTGCACCTTGAGTTCAATGTTGGATCAAGATCATGAGACATGAAATAACTTATTCTTGAATGATCTGATATTGGTTGAAACTATATATGATGTTTTGCACCTATTTTACTCGTTATCCATCAAGATTTGGGTTTGTCTGAAGTCTGGGCTTGCAACAAAGTTCTATGTCAATATTTTCACATCTGTACGAGGTTCTTCTCGGCCAAAGAGCATATACGCGCAGGTTTGGTTCTTTCAAGTAGCATATACAAAATAAAAGCTTCTTTTTCAGATCTGACTAAACTATCTAATCAAATTCTATTATTTTACTGTTGTCTATCAATAAAGTCTTCTTAGATCTGAATGTAAAAACTGAATATGTAAGGAGGATGGCATTTGATTGATTGATTGTATAACTGAGAAAAAGTGATCTATGTCCCTACCTGTATAAAGGTCTGAAAGTTGAGAGTAGATATTTAGTATATTGATATTTGGTACAGACTTGATTCAAAAATTTATGTTTTCAGTAGTTTTGAAGGTATACGCAAGTTCAATTAACGGAAGTAGCATATACACGCAGTTTGGGTGCAGCCAAGTAGCGTATACATTCTAATACATGATTTTTGAGCTTACAACTAGTTCTGAATGATGATGCAGTGTTCTGGGTTCAATACAATGTTCTAATGTCAGCGATCTGATTGTTAAGATTAACTAAATATTGGTTGATGCAATTAAAGTTTAAAAGCTTTGATAGGTCCAATGTGAAAATTTGATGAAACATGGCCTTTAGATTGTGGTGTTGTGATCTAGAAGTATCCAGTCTGAAAATTCATGAAACATGGTCCCTGGTGGAAGAGTGGAGTTTTTTGTAGGCTAGCACCTATGTACTAGTAAACATATTGGCTAGTACAAGAGCTAGAGGTTATAGCTCCCTTCCAGTAGAAGCTGGAGAACGAGAGAAGGTTGTAACCTTCTGCAGGTAGAAGCATGCGTACTAGTATGAGTCTGCACCAGTACAAGATTGTAAACATATTTTCTTATTATTAAAAGAAGATAGAGATGACAGCAGTAGGTGGTCTTTACCCACATTGGGTTTCCACCTTAAATCTTGGTGTTCATGTGTGTTGCTTATGTGTGATGCTTTTATTGCATTGTTTAATAAATCTCTGATATACTAGTTTAAGCTCAACACATGATAAATTGTCTAAATCACAAGTTCTCTGCATATACGTTGGTTTCTTTAAGTACAGTTATGTATACACGCTAGTTCACTTCACTGAAGTAGCAAATATAAATATGTTTGGGAAATAAATTTATTGATCTGATAATACTAATTCACCCCCCTCTCAGTATTATTTCCAACAACTGGTATCAAAGCAAGTCCTTCAAAAAAAGGTTGATCACTTGAAGGGAGATCCATCAACATGAATAATCAAGAAAGCATGGGATCCATCAGACCGCTAATCTTCGATGGGAGAAACTTTGTTTATTGGAAAATAAGAACCACAGCCTATCCACAATCGCTTGGAACGAATGTCTGGGAAATTTTGGAAGGAGGATATACGTTTCCAACAGTAATTCCTACAGATGCGGCAGGTAAAAGGAAATATGAAATCAATGCCAAAGTTGTCAATACTTTATTGGGAAGTCTGTCACAATCAAAGTTTTTCAAAGTCATGCAACTCAAATCAGCCAAAGCAATATGGGACAAAATCATTCTGAGCTACGAAGGAGACTCTCAGGTAAAACGTGCTAAGCTTCAAACTCTCAGAATTCAGTATGAAACTCTTAAGATGCATAGTGATGAAAGTATAGCTAGTTACTTCTTGCATATAGATGAGGTTGTTAATTGTATGAAGAATCTGGGTGAAGAAATAAATGAAGTTACCTTAGTTGAGAAAGTTTTGAGATCCTTATCTGCTAAATTTGAATCAAAAGTGTCTGCCATAGAAGAAAAACAGGATCTGCAGAATATCTCTATGACACAACTTTACGGAATCTTAACTGCCTTTGAGATGAGAAAAGGAGGACCATCAGATATGAGAGAAGCCACATTTAAAGCTTCAACAAAAGGAAAGGAATAACACAATGTATCAGGACATATTTCAAAAGAAGAAGATGAGGTAAACTTTGTCAAGAAGCTTCAATGGGGTTCCAGAAGGTTTAGAGGTAAGCTACCCTTCAAATGCTTTGCTTGTGTCAGAGTCGGTCATTATGCTGCCAGATGTCCTCATAAAGATAAATATGAAAAAGGAAATGAAAATGCAAAAGGGAACAGAAAATAAGTTGTGAATAAAAGGAGTTACTATACTCATGAGGATAGTGATGGTTTATCTAATAGTGATGAAGAGGAAACTAGACAAGATTACAAACTTCTCATGGCTTATGATAGCAATGATTTTTGGGATTGTTTAGAAGAGGATAGTGATGGTTTATCTAATAGTGATGATTATAGACTCCTCATGGCTTATGATGCTTTAGAAGAGGAAGACCTTCATGAAGAAATATCTAAACTCAAAATCTATTTAGAAGAACAGAATATGATTATAGATACCTTGACATACCAACTTGCTGAAAAGGAAAAACACAATGAAAAACTAGAATGTGAAATTGTGGGTCTAAGAAAGGATCTTGAGAAAACGAAATCTCTCAATCTTATATTTAGTAAAGGATTAGAAACTTTAAATGAAATTATCAAATTTCAACGCTCTCCTCTGGCAAAGACAGGTCTTGGATATACTAAAGAAGCATCTCAATCGCAGAAGCCATCAACCTCCACCAAAAGCTATCTTGATGCAGCAAAGACCAATGAACAGTATGACAATCGTCGGCAAAGGAATAGAGTTGATCATTAGGTAAATCATACTCATTTTACTCCAAGGATGAATAGAAGACACAACCAACCTTAGGAAAATCATACTCAATTTGCTCCAAAGATGAATATCAATAGAAACTACAATCACCAGGTTAATAGATTCGATAGGCGCATGAACTTCTTTAATGGGCAATGTTTTTCATGTCATAATTTTGGGCACAAAGCTGCTCAATATGTTGCTTACAAAACCATCATGACTAGAGAAGCACAAAATCAAAGGAATGTAACAGGGATCAAGAGAAGTTCCTATAATAACTTTTCTCCTCTTGAAAATGTAATAGAATGCTCAATCTGTAACAACTTTGGTCATGAAGAATCTGAATGCAAGAGCAAATTTCGGCAAACATCTCAAAAGGAGAAAACACCATTAAATCCCAAGATATGGAGAAGGAAAGAATCTCAAATAGAAAGATGTGGTATAGCCTTGTATGCAGAAGGACAAGAAAATCAGTGGTACATCGACAATGGATGCTCCAAACACATGACAGGTGACAAAGAAAAACTTCACTCATATAATGCCTTAGAAAAGGAAAAGAATGTCTCATTTGAAAATGACACTCCTGTTGTCATAAAAGGTAAAGGTTATGTTTTCTTGAAAGAAAAGGTTAAAGCTGGAAATGTTATGTATGCAGACGGTTTAAAGTATAACCTGTTGAGTGTTAATCAAATGTGTGATCAAAGAAATGAAGTGATGTGTTGATACATGAGAGACCATGATCAAAGGTACAAGAACTCCAAACAACTTATACATACTCAAGGGAGGACAAAAACAGTGCTATCTAAGCAAAAATGATGAAAATTGACTGTGGCATAGAAGATTGGGACATCTAATATTTTCTCAAATAAGAAAATCATGCAGATTCAAGGTTGTTCGTGATCTTCCAAATATTAGCATTCCTGAAAATACAATATGCAAACCATGTCAAATCGGTAAGCAAACCAAAGTTCACTTCACGGAAAAAGAAGGGTCAACTAGTAAGCCCCTTGAACTTGTCCATACTGATTCATGTGGACCATCAAGGAAAAAGTCACCTCATGGAGAAGAATACTTCATTTTGTTCATTGATGATTTTTCCAGAATGTGTTGGATAGGTCTTCTAAAGCATAAAGATGAAGCATTTGAAAAGTTCCAAGCCTTCAAAGCTTTGGTTGAAAATGAATCAAATCAAAAAATCAAATGCTTCAGATCTGATCGAGGAAGGGAATTTACCTCGGATGAATTGTTTGACTTTTATGAACAACATGGAATAAAAAGGCAATTCTCCACCGCAAGGACTCCTCGGCAAAATGTGTGGTAGAAAGAATGAACAGAATTGTTCAACAAATGGCTCGAGCTATGCTAGATGAAACTGGAACTCCGGCAACCTTCTAGGGTGAAGCTGCATTTGTTGCCATAACTATTCTCAACCAAGAAAATGTTCAGTTAAATAGCACTCAAAATCCACATGAACTTTGGTATGGCAAGACTCCTACTGTAAAATACTTTAAAGTTTTTGGAAGCAAATGTTTTACCAAAAGGACTAATGGAAAACTTGGTAAGTTTGAACCCAGAGTGAATGAAGGTATTCTTCTTGGTTATTCCTCCAGAAGTAAAGGATATAAATTTTATAATAAAAGACTTGGGAAAATTGTTGAAAGAATTGATGTTGTAGTTGATGAAGCATGCAAAAATCCAAAACAAATAAAATCAACAGAAGATTATGACAATGAAGAAGATGGGAATTATTTTCCCACATCAAATCAAAATGATATTGAAGAAGAAACCAATGAAGCACCAGAAGAAGAGATAATCGTAGAAGAAGAGACTTCGTCCAGGTATGTTCAGAAAAATCATCCAAAAACTCAAATTTTAGGGGAAAAGAGGAAGATGTACAAACAAGAAGAACTGTTACAGGGACCTCAAACTATCTAGCATTACTATCTTCCACCGAACCTCAAAATGTAAATGAAGCATGCAAAGATGAATGATGGGTAAAGGCCATGGATGAAAAACTTGAGCAAACTGAAAAGAATGATACTTTAGAATTAGTTCCTAGACCACATGATAAAAATATCATAGGAACTAAATGGATATTCAAAAATAAGTTGAATGAAAATGGAGAAGTCATTAGAAACAAGGCCAGACTTGTCTGTAAAGGATATGCTCAACAAGAAGGTATAGATTTTGAAGAAACCTTTGCACCTCTTGCAAGACTTGAAGCCATAAGGATGTTTCTTGCTCTTTCTAGCTTTCAGAAATTCAAAGTATACCAAATGGATGTAAAATCAGTCCTCCTTAATGGAGATTTAGAGGAAGAAGTTTATATTGAACAACCAGAAGGATTCATTCTTGGAAATGATGCAAAACTTGTATGCAGACTCAAAAAGGCTCTCTATGGTCTAAAACAGGCTCCAAGGGCATGGTATTACTGCCTTGACAAATATCTACACCAACAAGGTTTTATAAAAGGTTCAACAAATAGCAATCTATATTCAAAGATTGAAACCGATAAATTGCTAATTATTATTGTTTATGTTGATGATATCATTTTTGGTAGCAATGAAGAATCCATGAGTCGGAATTTTTCTTCAGTAATGCAGCAATAATTTGAAATGTACTTGCTTGGTGAACTTACCTATTTTCTTGGTCTACAAATTCAACAAAATAAAGATGGTATTTTTCTGTCACAAACCAAATATCTCAAACAGATCTTGAAAAGGTACGAAATGGAATATTCTAAACCTATATGTACCCTAATGGTAACAGGATGAGTCTCAGCTCAAATGATGAATAAGCAGAAGTACATCAACCAACTTACAGATCCATAATTGGTTGTCTGCTTTATCTAACAAGTACCCAACCTGACATTATGCATGCAGTAGGAATAGTTGGAAGGTTCCAAGCAAATCCAAAGGAATCACACCTTCATGCAATCAAAATAATTTTGAAATATCTTCAAGGAACTCAGGACTTTGGTTTATGGTATCCTAGAGATGCATATCTTACTCTTCATGCATATACAGATGCAGATTGGGCAGGAAGTGTTGATGATAGAAAAAGCACTAGTGGTGGTGCATTCTATATGGGTTCTAGGTTAGTGTCTTGGTTCAGCAAGAAACAAAGTTCAATTGTTTCATCTACAGTTGAAGCAGAATATGTTGATGTTGCATCTTGTTGCACACAACTACTTTGGATGATGCAAACTTTGCAAGACATTCAGATCACATGTACTCCACCTATCTCCATTCTATGTGATAATACAAGTGCCATCAGTATTTCAAAGAATCCAGTCATTCACTCCAAGACCAAGCACATACCCATCAAGTACCATTTTCCACATGAACAAGTTCTTGAACAAAAGGTCAAATTGGAGTATGTTCCCTCCAAAGAATAGGTTGTTGATATATTCACTACACCTCTGCCCAGAGAAACATTTGAATATCTCAGACAAAAGCTCGGAGTAGTTGTTGCATCATCTTACTGTTAAATCCAAATTTTTCAGAGAAAGGTTATTACACCCATGTTTCATGAAGTATAGTTGCGTACACACACGGGTTTCTATGGGTCAAGGAGCATATATGTTTGTCATACAGAAAAAACAATGGTGCAGGCTCTGATATGGGTGCTCTGTCTGATAGTGATGATTATTGTCTATCGATATGATTTGTTCATTAATTTTTATCTGACTAACAAAGATGCCTTGATCATTTACTTGTTAACAATGCACAAGTAGCACAAGTTCAGGGGGGCCATTAGCCTTCACGTACATTCAGCATTGTTGGCATTATGATTGTTGAGTCTAGTTGTGGCTTCATATATTTATACCATTTGTTGCTTAAGTCATGTAAAAGTCTAGGGTGTGATATGTCTTCTCATACATTCGAATGAGTCCTCCTGGACAAATGATGTAATTTGTATACCCACTTTGCATTGGATGGATGATGTAATATTTATTATTTTTGTCATGTATAAACAATTGGTATATCCCCACTTGGTTGGGTGGATGAGTCAAATTTGGTATATCCCCACTTGGTTGGGAGCTGGATGTATCTATGCGTCATTGGTGATAGGAAGGGCATACTTACATAGTTGAGTTATAGAGCCATGTTATTCTTTTGGAGAATATTTTTGCAAACTCTACATGTGCTCAAGGGGAGCATGGACAGCATAATGTATGTCAAACGGAGATAATATCTTGGTCTGCCCTTTGCCCTTGATGTCAAAGGGGGAGAGTGTCTTGGTGTTGTTGTTGCCATCAAGTTTAAAGGGGGAGATTGTTGGCATTATGATACAGGTGTTGTCCGTGATGGCAACTCACTCAGATGACAGTTCACAATGCAGCAAGTCAATAGCAAAGGATTACAGATCAAACTCTAAAGAATGAAGAAAGAGAGGTATACGATGGTTCACTTTGTCCAAAAATCATATACATGCAGGTTAATGGAACAAAAGAAGCGTATAACGTATACACACACTTTCACAAGAGGAAAAGCGCGTATATATTGGAAAACCATGTTTTTGGTCCAAGGTATTTTGATCCAAGGTATTTGGTCCAAGGTATTGACCCTAGGTATTTGGTCCAAGGTATTGGTCCTAAGTGGTTTTGGTCCAAGGTATTGAGAAAGGCCTAAGAGTATATAAGGAGGAAAAGATCATTAGGCCAAGAGGGCAAGTAATAAGATTCTAATGAATACTTCTATCTGAAGTATATTTTATGTTACAGGGTTGTGTTTGGGACTGGATCTGAAATATTTATGTGCACCTTGAGTTCAATGTTGGATCAAGATCATGAGACATGAAATAACTTATTCTTGAATGATTTGATATTGGTTGAAACTAGAACTGAAGTTTTGTGCCTGTTTTACTCATTATCCATCAAGATTTGAGTTTGTTTGAAGTCTGGGATTGCAGCAAAGTTCTATGTCAATATTTTCATATCTGTACGCAGGTTCTTCTCAGCCAAAGAGCGTATACACGCAGGTTCAGTTCTTTCAAGTAGCGTATACAAAAGAAAAGATTATTTTTCAACTCTGACTAAACTATCTGATCAAATTCTGTTATTTTACTGTTGTATGTCAATAAAGTCTTCTTAGATCTGAATGTAAGAAATGAATACATAAGGAGGATGCCATTTTATTGATTGACTGTATAAGTGCGAAGAAGTGATCTCTGTCCCTGCCTGTATAAAGCTCTGAAAATTGAGAGTAGATATTCAGTATATTGATAGTTGGTACAGACTTGATTCAAACATTTATGTTTGCAGTAGTTTTGAAGGTATATGTAGGTTCAATTAACGGAAGTAGGGTATACACGCAGTTTGGGTGCAACCAAGTAGCGTATACATTCTAATACATGATTTTTGAGGTTACAGTTGGTTCTGAATGATGATGCAAGGTTCTGGGTTTAGTACAGTGTTCTGGTGTCAGTTATCTGAATGTTAAGATTAATTGAATATTGGTTGATGCAGTTCAAGTTTAAGAGCTTTGATAGGTCCAGTGTGAAAATTTGATTAAACGTGGCCTTCAGATTGTGGTGTTGTGCTCCAGGAGTATCCAGTCTGAAAATTCATGAAACGTGATCCCTAGTGGAAGAGTGAAGTTTTATGTAGGTTAGCACCTACGTACTAGTAAACATATTGGCTAGTACAAGAGCTAGGGGGTTGTAGCTCCCTCTAGTAGAAACTGGATAATGAGAGAAGGTTGTAACCTTCTATAGGTAGAAGCCTACATACTGGTCTGAGTCTGCACCAGTACAAGATTGTAAACAGGTTTTCTTATTATTAAAAGAAGACAGAGACGACAACAGCAGGTGTTTTTTACCCACACTGGGTTTCCACCTTAAATCTTGGTGTTCATGTGTGTTGCTTATGTGTGATGCTTTTACTGCACTGTCTAATAAATCTCTGATATACTGGTTTAAGCTCAACACATGATAAATTGTCCAAATCACAAGTTCTCTACATATACGCTAGTTTCTTTAAGTACAGTCGTGTGTACAGGCTAGTTCACTTCACTGAAGTAGCGTATATAAATCTGTTTGGGAAATAAAATTATTGATCTGATAATACTGATTCACCCCCCTCTCAATATTATTTCCAACAACTTAGTTAACCCCGCTGCTAATCCTGAAAATAATTTAAGAGATCCGTTAAACAAATTACATTCTAGTAAGCATTTAATCTTTTTTGGACAGGAAGCCCTCCCTGATATGAACTTTCTTTTCCTTAATCCCACCAATCAAGAATCCATGGATTATTACAGGCCTTGTAGCTTTGCCAACATTCAAGGGTACATGATCTCCCAAATGATTCCTCTATCAAAAATCTTCCAAGATTCCAAGGGAATAATCCAGTCAATGTCGATGTTCACATAAAAAACAAAAAACAAAAAAAACAAAAAATAATAATAATAATAATAATAATAATAATAATAAAATAAAATAAAATCTCAAATTTTATGCAAATATATGCTCATGCGGCTACATACAATAATGAAGATGTCAAAATGAAACTATGTCCTTACATTAAAATATGATGCATTGCAATGGTTCATGACAAGCCTAACAACACTTTTGATTCGTTGCAAGCTCTCACCAATGCATTCAAAGATAAATATGGGGACAAGAGAGAGGATAAATACTTAGTCAAAGAGCTTAACTCCATCAAGAAAATGGAAAATGAGACAAATGAAGAATTTAATCATAGATTTAGTGGGATCCTAAGAGACATGACTCAAGATTACAAGCCACCTGACAAGACAAATTTAGAACAATACCTTGAGGCTTTTTTTGTTGACACTCAATATGAGATAAGACGTACCAAGCCTGCCAATTTAACTGTTGCTTAGAATATAGCGGAAGAGTTAGAGAAATATAAGAAGTCTTCAAGTAAGTCTGAGATTTCTGGTTTTGAAAGAGGTCCAGTCAAGAGTAAAGGAAAGGAAATTGAGATAGAGCATGATCCCATTAAAGAATTAAAGCAAACGGTTAAGGAAATGAGAATTGAACATGCTCAACAAATAAAGGCCATGCAGTCTAGGTTGATTCAAATTGAACAAAATCAAGCTCTGAATATTCATCCTAGAAATAATAATAACAATATAGGAAACAATAATCCATGGCCAAAAAGGAATCCTCTAGATGAGCAGAGACCTCATAATCCTTTGGAATCTACAAATATGGTGTTCCATCCTTTTTGCAAACCATGTCAAAATTACCATGATGAAGAATATTGTGTTATTGCTAAGAATGTCTTGAATAGTAAGTTTGCAACAGTTGCAGATCAAATCAATATGTTTGGAAAATAGTTTCATTTACCTTTAGAAGATTGAATGGAGGTTATTGAAAATAGCCATAATGTTAGAGCTCTTAGCACAAATAATGTCAAAAATGAAAGTGAGATTTTGTTTGAAGATCAGTCCGTGAAAAACATGTGGGAAATTGCTTCCAAAATTTCAAAGGTTAATCTAGATTTTGACTTAGGGGAACGGATCATCCATGCAAAAATTTATGCGCCTATCTATGAAATGATCAAATGTCTTGTTTAAAAGGTTGTGGTCATAGAAAATGTCAAAACCCCTCAAGTTGAGCATCCCAAAGTTGAGCATCAAGCTCCCTCACCTGGTCTGTCATATAGTGGTTAGATTGAAATAGAGAAGGTTCCAGAAAGGTGTCTCCTCCCAAGGATTGTCTAGAAGAAACCATTGTGATGCAATATAGCATTGGGAATTATGTTGTTCTTTCTGATCCTATAACCTTGCTCAAAGACAAAAAAGAATCTGATTAGATTTGGCATATGAGCTTTGATGTTGCTCACTCAAAGCAGAGAAAAGGGGTCAGAATTGTTTTAACCTCACCTTCAAGGCATGTATTTAAGTTTACTTTCTAGTTAGAGTTTGGAGCTACTAACAATATAGCTGAGTACAAACCTTTGTTGTTGGACCTTGAAATAGCGAGGGACCTCAAAATAAAGTTATTGAGTGTGAAAGGAGATTTTGATCTTATCATCAAACAGGTTAAGGGTATATTCTCATGTAAAAGTGATGGACTTAAAAGGTACATAAATGGTGTATGGGATATTATTGAATTGTTTTATGCATTTGTTCTGCAAACCATTCCTAGAGAAGAAAATTGTCAAGCAGATAAACTTCTTGTATCTGCCTCTACTTTCCAAATATCTGATAATTTGATAAAGGATAAGGCCAAAATCGAAGTCATTTTCAGACCTTCAATCCCGGATAATGTAGAACATTGGCAAGTGTTTGATGATGAGAAGCAAATTGTTCATTTTCATAATCACTTGGATGAGTTTGAAAAATTCCAAGCTTGCTCTAAGGAAGAGGGGTTTGATTTTAAAGGAGAGGATGTAACAAACCCCACTTTTGGAAATATGGTAGTTATGGAACAAATCTTTGATAGAAATGATTCCACCAAAAGGGTTGAAGAGAAGAAGATGGATCCTAGTGAATTTATGGAAGTAAACATCAGTTTTCCCGAAAAACCAAAAATGGTTAAAATTGGTAAAGGGACTACCGAGGAGGAGAAGGAAAATTTGATCAATCTTCTCATTGAGTATCATGATGTCTTGGTCTTTTCCTATGATGAGCTCAAGGGTTATAGAAAAAATGTTATTGATCATACTATTCCTTTGAAGGACGAGGATGCTAAACCATTTAAACATAAACTTAGGCAAATTAATCCTAAGTTAGCCCCTCTCATTCAGAAGGAGTTACAAAAGATGCTTGTTGCAGGTATCATTAGACACATTGTACATTCTTCCTAGTGTTCAAAGGTGGTGATTTTTATAAAGAATAATGGTACTACTAGGTTGTGTGTTGATTTCATAAACCTTAACTTGGCTTGTAAAAATGATAATTACCTTTGCCTAACATGGAAAATATGTTGCAAAGGATCACTGGATCTGACATTATGTCATTATTATATGGGTTTTTTTGTTATAATTAAGTCTGGCTTATGGAAGAAGAACGTCATAATACTACCTTCACCACACCTTGGGGTACCTTTGAATATCCCATACTTCCTTTTGTGTTAACAAATGAAATGGCTACTTTTAAGAGGGCTATGGACTATGCTTTCAAGGCATTAATTGGAAAAATCATTGAAATTTACCAAAGGATGATCTCATTGTTTTCTCAAAAGATGGTAAAGCTCATATAAAGCATCTTAATCAATTTTTTTACACATGTCGAGAGTTCTGGATATTGTTGGAAATAATACTGAGAGGGGGGTGAATCAGTATTATCAAGTCAAATATTCCTTTTTCAAAAATCAAATGATATACGCTACTTCAGTTAATTAAACCTGCGTATATACGCAACTATGCAGAAGGAAACCTGCGTATACAAAGCAAACTTTTGATTTACTTAATATTTCGGATGTTGATTGTTAATCTGTGTTTCAGGATCAAATAACCAGTAACCAGAAAAAGTAAAACATACCAGAATGACAATCACACACAAGAACACAAGATATAAGGTGGAAACCCAATGTGGGTGAAAACCACCTGCTGCAATTCGTCTCTAAAAATTTCTTTTACAATGTACTGGTGCAGTCCTTTACCAGTACGCAGGCTACAACCTACAGAGAGCTACAACCCTCTCTCGTTCTCCAGCTTCTCCTGGAAGGGAGCTACAACCCCCTTTAGCTCTTGCACTAGCCAAGATACTAGTACGTAGGTGTTGGCGTACAGAAGGCTACAACCTTCTCTTTCTTCCAGGGACCACGTTTCATTAATTTTCAGACTGGATCCATGAACATCAATCAATCATCAAGAATTTCTCCATCAACCAATCTCATTTTCACCAATTAGATCTGAATCAAGTAGATACTTCTCTGACAGCTGTACCCAAAACATAGTACCAGAAACCACACACCAAAATATGAACCTAGAACACAACAGGAATAAACAGAAGCAGCTAGATCACAATTCAAAATATATACGCTATTTCAATAACCTGCAACATGTGTGCATACGCTTCTGTGTTTGGAACAACCTGCATATACGCTATTTTCATTCATTGAACCAGCATGTATACGCACCTTCACTTTACTGAACCTGCGTACAGATCTATAAAGGATAATTCGCTCGTTCAGATATTTAAATACTAATTAACGCAGATTATCAGTGTTATAGATCAAGCAAGCGCCACATATAACAGACTAAAATCATACAAAGATACTATCGTTCAAGCTTAAAGATTATGACCCATCAATAGAACTTATCCTTCTCTTTGCGCTAAGGTTCCTCCTTCATTCAGATCCAGATCTGAACCATAACCCAATTACCAGTATTCCAGATCTAGCACTTTATCAGATATTCAATGATAATACAGATGATCCTTTGCCACATGATCTCCTTCCTCTTTTATAGTCTTAGGCCTTCCACAATACCACGGTCCAAAACCATAATAAACCAATACCACGGACCCAATACTTGGGATCAACACTTTTGACGAGGTACCATGGTCCAAAACCATAGGTTCAAATACCAAGGACTAACTACCACGGACCAAAGGTAAGTTCTCCAACATATACGCGTTTTTGTAACGTCTAACCCGCGTGTATACACATCTTCGTCTACATGAACCTGCGTATATGTCTTTTCCTTCATTCTGAAAGCCTGAACTGAGATCTATTATCAAAGAGAGTTGCCATCAAGGACAACACCTGTGCCATGGCCCCAAACATGTGCCATAACGCCAAAAATCTCCCCCTTTGTACTTGATGGCAACCCCAAGATCCTCAAAGTCATTCTCCCCCTTTGTCATCAAGGGCAAAGGGTTATGCTCCCCCTGAGTACATGCTGAAATTTCTGCCCTGTTGTGCTGACCATGCTCCCCCTGACTGTAGGCAAGATCTGCAACAAGATGTTCTTCAAGAAAAAAACGATGACATAAAAGACCTTCCTATCACCAAAAGACTCAATACTTACATCCATCACCCAAAAAAGTGGGGATCATCCAGAAATTTACATATGACAACCAAATACATTACATTTTCATCCTAGGCATAGTGGGGAAACCAAAATAGGTTGTTACATGACCTTGACACCATAAAAGAGATACATGACATAGAGATGAAATATCTAGAGCAGAACTTATGAAAGTCATAAATAATTGATAGCAACAGCATCTGTCAATCACCATTTAGATCAGCAACCATGATTTCCTTCTATTCTCCCTCTGCAATTGTTCCACCAATAACAGTTGTGATCTAGAACCAAAATATTCTAAGATAATGCCAACAATGCATCATTAGAAGTTTATCTGCTCCCCCTGAACCTGTGTCGGATGGCCTATATCGGGATATCTTCAACCAGAGCCTGTCCCTACAGATATCCATCAAACCTCCATATGCGCGATTGTTTCTGCAAAAATTGGCGTATGTATGCGGATCCTCCTCAGGCAACTCTCCTACACCACTTCTTCTCTAGAATACACAAGTTTAACAGTAAGATGATGCATCCACTACTCCCAGCTTCTATCTGAGATATTCAAAAGTTTCCCTGGGTAGTGGTTTGGTGAGAATATCAGCAACTTGTTCCTTAGAAGGAACATACTCCAATTTGACCTTTTGTTCCAACACTTGTTCCTGGAGAAAGTGATACTTGATCGGTATGTGCTTGGTCTTTGAATGGATGACGGGGTTCTTTGAAATGCTGATTGCACTCGTATTATCACATAAGATGGAGATAGGTGGTGTACAAGTGATCTAAAAATCTTGCAAGGTTTGCATCATCCAGAGGAGTTGAGTGCAGCAAGATGGAGCTGCCACATATTCCACTTCAGCTGTAGATAAAGCAATCGAACTTTGTTTCTTGCTGAACCAAGATACTAATCTAGAACCCATAAAGAATGCACCACCACTTGTGCTCTTTCTGTCATCCACTCTTCCATCCCAATCTGCATCTGTATAAGTATGATGAGTGAGACCTGTATCTCTAGGATACCACAAGCCATAGTTTTGAGTTCCTTGAAGATACCTGAAAATTCTCTTCACTGCCTGAAGATGAGTTTCCTTAGGATTTGCCTGAAATCTTCCAACTATTCCCACGGCATGCATGATGTCTGGTCGGGTACCTGTCAAATAAAGTAGACTTCCAATCATGGATCTATAGGTTGGTTGATGCACTGCTGCTAATTCATCATTTGCACTGAGGCTGCATACTGTAACCATAGTGGTACATACTGGTTTTGAATCTTCCATGGCATACTTCTTCAGAAAATTCTTGTGGTACTTGGTTTGAGACAAGAAGATACCGCCTTCATTTTGTTGGATTTGCAATCCAAGAAAGTATGTCAGTTCTCCAAGCAAAGACATTTCGAATTCTTTCTGCATCACCAAGGCAAAGCTTTGACTCGCAGCTTCTTCATTGCTGCCAAAGATAATATCATCTACATACACAACAAGTATTAGCAATTTGTCATTTTCAATTTTTATATAAAGATTGCTATCTGCTGATCCTTTTGAAAATCCTTGTTGATGAAGATATTTATCCAAACGATAGTACCAAGTCCTTGGAGCCTGTTTAATACCATAGAGAGCCTTTTTTAGTCTGCATACAAGATTTGGATCATTCCCAAGAATGAAACCATCTGGTTTCTCAATGTACACTTCTTCTTCTAAGTCTCAATTCAGAAAGGCTTATTTCACGTCCATTTGAAATACTTTAAATTTTGAAAGCTTGAGAGAGCAAGGAACATTCGGATGGCCTCAAGTCTAGCAACGAGAGCAAAAGTTTCTTCAAAGTCTATTCCTTCTTGTTGAGCATACCCTTTACAAACAAGTCTGGCCTTGTTCCTAATAACTTCCCCATTTTCATTCAACTTGTTCTTGAAGTTCCATTTTGTTCCTATGACATTCTTATCTTTTGGTCTAGGAACCAACTCCCAAGTGTTGTTCTTTTCGATCTGCTCAAGTTCTTCATCCATTTCCTTAACCCAACATTTATCTTTGCATGACTCTTTTACATTTTGTGCTTCAGTGGAGGAGAGCAAAGCCAAATAGCTTGAGGCTTCTGCAATTTTTCTTCTTGTTTGTATACCTGCCTCCTTTTGCCCCAAAATTTGAGATTCTGGATGATTCTTCTGAACATACCTGGATGGAATCTTCTCTTCTATCCTTATATGTTCCTCTGGTGCCTCTTGAGGTTCTTCTTCATCATCAATCTAATGTTGAGGGTAGTCTTCATCCTCTTCGATATTTTCATAATTTACTTGCCTAGGAATGTATCCTTTTTCATCAACCAC
>APFE030359371.1:7173-26097 GCA_000404065.3 Pinus taeda
TTCTTATGCAAAGTGGTTTATCTTAATTGATTTCTATTCTTATAATAGCTGAATGATCTTTATTACCAGTTATTGTTTGAAATCTCTTTAGATCGCATAATAGAAGAAATATACCCCGGGTTAGCGTAGATTAGATGTGTTGTTTCTCATTAGATTACAATAGTATAGAGTTAGTTTAAAAGTCTAAATTAAATTAGCTTTAAGTACTCTTAGATCAACATCATCCAACTCTGCACACACACACACACCTTTAGATTGGGAAATTGGTCCCATTATCCCCAGTCGGACCCGCTATACCAAACGGATAAGGAGCTGCTAACCAAGGTCTGGACCGGGTGGGTATCCCCCTTGTTGTCAACCCGATTTTCGGGGCTTCAACATGTTGGTAACCTATTATGCAAATTATGTTACCCTAGTCTGTAATTCTTAGTTTGAGTCAACTAGACTACGTTACCAAAAAATCACCTAGTCGCGAGTGCAAAAGCCCAAGTTAACTCATTGTGACACTGCCATTCACATGAGGAAACTCTCACATGGTGGAATGTGATCATCTTAACCTCATATTTAACTTTTTACTATACAAAAAAAGCACCTAAAAGGGACTAAAATCCATTTGCATGAGGACAATTCACCTACTCTAATGATTTTTGCCAATTTTCATTGGAGAGAAACTGACAGCCCTCATAGCCTCCATTTACCTATAAATTGAGAGCTTGGCCATTGAGAAAATATTAGAATTCAAAAACATTGTTATGTTGTCAAGATCATTACTGAGAGAGAGTGTTGGAGGTAGGAGATGGAGGAGGTTATCTTCCAACTTCAGTATTTGGTTGTAAACATCCTTCTTCTAATTAATATATAGATCATTTGTTCTTCCTTCCAAATTGTTGTTCAATTGTTATTTCTATTCTGTTTGACTAATGATTATTTGGAAGCTTGAAATGTAATGATTTATTCAATGGTGTTTGATTTCTTATTCACTATGATTTTAATTGGAGAATTGTTATGATGCGAAAATATTGATCTAGTCTTCTTTATGTGTAGGACCATCCTTTGGAGCTAGATAGGAGCGCTTCCTAGTCACACTGAAAACTCCAACATATATGGACACGAGGGAAAGCATGCTCATCCTTTTCATTATCTTGTCAATTTTCAGCTTGCTTCTTGTATTGTTGAATGAGTCATGTGTTAGAATAGTTGATCCCTTCTATTGTTTGTCTCAAGTTTACGGGAAAACCTGAAAGGGCCTTTGTTTATCCATCTGAAAAATTATCCCCATAAAAGAATTGATAACTCCACTGGGGAGTATCTAGCTTCCTTGTTTATTTTCTTCTTGTTGACGGCGCTGGATACTACCAACATATAGGGGGTCTCCTCATTGTGAAGTCCCAATCAGATCTCACACTATTTGGAGTAGGAGCATAACTGTAAGGTTTTTGTTGGTTTCAATGAATAATATAAGAGATTATATACATAACCCCTGAATAAGTAAGTAAGTTGACATTGTGAAACACCGATTATAGTGTGTAAAAGGATACTTTCATGAGAGGGGAGACACAAGTGAGCCTCTAAAAGGAAGTAATAGCACTAACCTAAGAGAGGCACATGAGGAAAGAAAGATTCATTAGTTATCTAGCGAAATAGTTCACGTAGACACAATGATCATTAAATCACATGCAACACACCTTCAACAAGGTAAGTACCAAGGCCACCAAAATATTTCAATTTCCTTAGTACATATGAACAAAACATATATAACAAACATCTTAGGAATAGTCCTAAGACATTCACAATACATGCATGAAAATGTGTTGGCACATCGAGCTTCAATTATAAGGTGAACTATCTAAGTACACAATTACAATGGTGAGGCACTAGTTCCAGTTGTTATCACTATAAAATTTATTTTTTGGACAATTTGTATGGTTTCAAATTTGTAGTCAGTCTTGGTCAGTCATTTCTATTGTTTTGTTTAGGGAGTCTAAAACATAGGATAAAGCCTTGTTCCCATTGTTAAATAAGGTCAACAATCTCATTTTAACTATCATTAGTCCCACATTGGTTCATAGGTGTCATGTGTTAAGACTGTTTTAATGTTGGTATACGCCACGAAATCAACTAGGAGTTTTTGTAGCACAAACTCATAAAAATACACTATGTGCGCTATGAAAACAAGGATTCGTAACTAGGAGATTTTGTAGCACAAAACCCATAATTTGCACTAGCTGCGCTACAAAATCAGGGATTCATGCCAAATCTTGTCTAGCTGCCTTTTCCATCAAAATCCATTAATGTTTCATCACCATGTGTCAGTCCTTGAACCATGCCTATCACATGTAGCCATTCATTATCATCATTAGATTCATTAGATGTCTTATACGCATTCTTTCAAATTTCAAAAAAAGTAAGGTGAGGTGAGATAGTGTTGGTTTTTCTCGTGTTCCTTTCATGCATAAGAAGACAACTGGCAAAATTAAGGATGACACTCATCAGAACTTTTCGAAAGCTCAAGCGAGGCAATTCTCAGTTTCAAATTCAAGCGAGGCAGTGTTCAAACCAATACAATGCAGGTTTATCTTCAAGTTTCGTTGCAGGGATTTCATAGACATGTCTGAAGAAAGGAAAAATCACAGATCAGGTCGGTGTCTTAGAGCTGAGCCTGAAGGTTTAGATGTGCTCATGAGAAGCAGAGAGGTTGAACATGCATTCAAATAGGTGGGCTGTTGGAGATTTTGTGAAAAAGTTCAAGGTGGTCATGTTCAGGTAACCAAAGATTTTGCTTTCAATTTCACTGGTTTGAATTCAAGAGTTGGAGTGCTAGAAATTCCAATTTCTCCTGAGGTCATATCTACATTCACCGAGATACCAAGAGGCTAGGAAAGATGGTTTGAGAACTTTAAATTCGAAATGGCACCCTGCCAAGAATTTTTGAAGCCAGCATTCATAGGCTCAGACATAACCAAATTAGTGCCCAGAAGTTATGTAAAGGGTTCATATGCCAACCTGTTGACATGCATCCAAAGATATTTTACCTGTGAGGGAAGATATCATAAGGTGTACTCTTACCATTTTAAGCTCCTCTTACATTTCACTGGAAATATATCTCTTGATTTACCTTTTTATCTGTTTCGTAGCTTAGGCAAAATGTCTAATAAGGTTCAATTGAAGAAAGAAGCTTGTGAAACCTCCTTATTCCATCATGGGTTGATCAAGTTGATTGTTTTACATGAGCTTTAGAAAATTGGAAGAGAATGGTTTGCTTTCTTGTTTATGACAGGCTTTAAAATTGAAACAGGACTTAGCCCTAAGGCTAAGGAGATTTCTGCAGCAGCAGTAAGTCATTAGGAGGAAACAAGATAAAAAAGAATTGTGAAATTGAAAGCTAGAAAGTAGGTGAAGGAGCTTATGACACCACTAACAGTCTAAGACACCCCTCAACAGTCATAGAGGAAAAAGGTTCAGATCAATTAGGTGGTACAAGAGTAGTCTGTTGATAAACCTGTCCAAAGAAGAGTAACAAGAAGTCAATTAGCCAAGGAAAAGGGGAAGATTACGATTGCTAATGAAAGCCCAGTTTCAAAGGGAAGTTTGAACGATCTCCTCCTGGCCATCGACATAGAAGAGACTCCTTTGGTCCAAGCAGAGCTACTTGAAGCCAGCAAGAACAAAACCCAAAGAGTTAAATCTTCCAAAAAGCTTCAATTTGATGACCAAATCTTAGAGTTTGTGTTCAAGCCAAGAAGACTTGTGACAAGGCATTCAAGAAGGATACAAGAGGCACAACCAGAAGCAAATGAGACAGGGGAGGTAGCAGAATTACATGAAGAACCTATGGTTACGTCATAAGCATCATCACAACTGCACAAATATGACAAAGGTAAGGCAGTTATCACTCAGTAGGAGGAATATGGTTTTGAAGATGTAAAAAAGAAATTGAAGCTTGCCAATATTGAGATTGCCAAAATTAGAAAAAAATCAAGGAAACATGCAGTTAAGGAAGCCAATTGCAACAGAATGGAGGCTCTGTGGGAAGATAAGATAGTTTTAATACCTGAAGTAGTTAGCTGTCATGATCAATATTTCACTTGGATGGTCCATGCAATAAAATAGGCAAGATATATTAGAAGGGTCAATGAAAAATTGAGAACTAGAATCCGAATGATGAAAAGACAGATCGAAGATTTGAAGATTCAATTGAATGAACCAGAAGAACAACCTCAACATAAGTGAAGTAGATAGTAAGTGAAGCAATTTTGGGACAATTTTGATGTGAAGTTTACTTGTTGAAGATTGAAGGTTATTTTGGATAAATAATGTCAGATTATTTGGCTCATAGCATGTCGATAAGCCATCAAAAAATCTCAAAAAATGACAAAAACTGTGTTCTTGAATCACGCAGCAGTTTCGTAGCGCGTTACGAAACTACTAAAAATGACATATACTGCACAACAGTTTCGTAGCGTGCTATAAAACTACTGAAGCTGCCAGCTTGTTTTTTTTGAATCAATTTTGAAATGAAAGGGGGAAACCATTATGAAAGAATGATGTTGCAGAAGATACAAAAGGGCCACCTTAGAAGTTTGGAACACTACGCAAAGGAAAATTCAAAGAATGAGAAGCATATAATAACTCCAAACTCTGCGCTACGAAAACAACAATCATTTCGTAGCTCAGACAATTGTCATGCTTCAACCAACATCTAAGGGGTTTTGTCTTAGCACGAGTATATGAGCAGTACCTTTGGTCTAATTCAAGGCATCACATGTTATTAAAAGGATAAGATGGTTAGCAGAATTCAAGGAACCACTTTGGAGACCAAAGCAAAAAAACAGGGGTCGTTTTCCTATTATCCAGGGACAGTTAAAGGACAAGAAATCAAAGGCCAGCATGAAGTTGAAAGTCATCACTCAAGCAAAAAATGAAGAGGGACATATGTCAAAGAATGAGTTTGTTTTCATAGCTAAGGTTGTTTCCAACATAGGGAAGGAGTTACACTCCTAATCAAATTAGGTCTCTGAGACTGTTAGTTTACGGTCAGTTGTAATTAATAGTTTGTTTAAAGTTCAATAGATGTCAGGTCTAGAGAAACTCGAATTCCCCTCTTGATGGAGGAAGGAATTCAAGCCTGTAAGGACACTCTATATATGACAAGAGTTGTAATGCACCAAGGGTTGGAAATTTTTAGAGAAAACACTCATATTGTGTCATTGTAGAAGATTATGTTTTTATGAATACAAACTTTGGCTTTACTTCTTAGGATTCAGAAAGAGTTCAATGGTGGCTTGTTTTATGTTTGTCCTCATTTCCTTATTTGTAGTAGTATGAATGTATGATACTTAGAACTCATTGGCAATTCTCTAACTTCCTTCATGCATTTGTAGATTGTGTTTCCTACATGTTTCTATGTATTGACTGATATATTGAGCTTTTGATGCCCTGACTTCCATGTTCAGCTGATATTGTTGTCATGCTAAGAATTTTCTGATTCCATAAGCCCAATGGATGTTTATTGACTGTGTTTCAACCATTTACACTCTTTCATTTATTTCATAGAGTTAGCCATCTAATCCATTATCGAAATCTTTAACCTAGTGAGAGAGCCCTCTCATGTTGAGGAGGCTAAGCCTCAGCCAAAAGTTGGTTTGAAATAGTTACTCAAGGTCTACCTGATCAGTAGCTTGTTAGGGTTAGGTTTTGTGATAACAACAATAGTGGAACATTAACTCACTTCTTACTTCTCCGAAGAATGATTTTCTCTCCTATGCCAAAGAGAGAAGCCAAAACTAGCTCTGCAAAGCTTAAGCCTAAAAAAACCCCATTCCTTGAGTTATGAGGTTTCTTTTATAATAGGAGGAATTACCTTTCACATCCTCATGACTCTTGGACTTCCACTATGTCCTTTAGACATCTCTATGCGACTTTTGGATTTCTCCTAAAGACATTTTGTCCATATATGACTAATTTACTTTTCATATTCCACATATGACTCTTGGACTTCCACACATTACATTTTTTCCATTCTTGAGAATACATCATTACATTCCACATGATGTGGCATGACACATGGACAAATATTGAACATTATGATGAAACTTGTACAAGTTACAACTTCACAATGATGACATGGACCATATGATGTGGTGGAAATGCTAAGTTGTCTTCCTTTTTGATTCATCTTGAATTCTCTATGATAAATATGATCTATGCTTCATCTTCATGGGAGATATGATTTTTTGATTATCTTCTCCCTCCAAAGGGTCTTTGATCAACACCAGAATCCTCTAAGTCATCATGCAATGTCTTATTTCTGTCTTGGTCCATGATTTTCTTCATGTCTTCATGATTGTTCTTATTTGTGCTTCTTCTTTGCAAGTATTCTTTGTTCATCTTCTTTACTATCTTCCCTCATCATCACCTTGTCATGTTGAGATAATAATCATGCTAATGAAGATAATTCATGGCAAGGAAAAATAAATATTAAAACAACTATTCTATCACTACTTAGCTCATGGAATGATCATCTCATGATAGGCCCGTGAGAGGATTAAATGAAGGAGGCTTGATTAGGAGGGTGCATTCAAAATCATCAATGGATTAGGAAGGTTCCACTATTCACTTTTACTACGCTGAAGGAAATGAAGGGTCAAAGCTCACAAGAGGAATTCAAGGTGCACTTATGTGATCAAACAAAAGAGAGAGAAAGCTCAAGGGAGCAGGGTGCAAGTTTGAAGCATGAAGGGAAATAATTCATGGCTTCAGGGTGCACTCATGTGCTCAGAGAGGCTAAGAGGGAACAAGTGCGCACTTCGTTCACTCCTTCAAGGTGTGCTCATGCACTCAATAGGACAAGGAGGGTGCAAGCGTGCATGCTGAAGAGATGAAGGGGAATATAATCATGTGTTCAGGGAATAAAGGAAGGCACAAGGGTGCACACCGAAGGAACAAATGGGTTAGGCTTCGAGCCTTCTTGGTGCACTCAATAGGAATTAGGAGGGTGTAGTTATTTGAGTCGAAGGAGTGCACTCAAATTAAGGCTTTAGGCTTCATGATTATTCAGTACACCTTGAGGTAAGAGGGAAGGATGAGGGCTTTGTGCTTCGCGAGTGCGCCATGTGCCCTAAAGCTTTGTGCTTCATGAGTACACCATGCACTTTTGAAGAGACTGAGGATCATTAGTTCCGGTGCACTTTGTTGTTTTTAAGTGTTCTTCGTTTTTTTGAAGAGCAAATTTTTCTTTTGAATTCCTTTCGGGCTTGGGAGGGCACAATTCTTCTCCAACAGTGGTTGTTGTTCATCTAGAATGCACTTTTCACTGAGGAAGGCAACAAAAGGCTAGGTACTTGTCCTAGGAAGTACTAATGCATTGTGAAAGGGAGGAGACCTTAGAAAATACTTAGTGTATAAGTATGGGAGGAAAATATATGTCAATGAGGTGCATGAATGAGTTTCACTGATCACCTAGATAGAGGGCTAATGCCTTTACACTTTCACTGAGCTAAAGGACCAAGAAGGGATCCAAAATGGCTAAGTGTGAGACCAACAAAGTGAAAGAGAGAAATGCATCACATGACTCAAACATGGGCCACACACATAAATTCCATCAATCAAGCTAGAATGATACACATGGCTCATGTATAATGATCACACCTTGAAACAATAGCAAAGCGATACTTATTGCTAAGTGCGACAGTTGAAATAACAGATTACGACACATAACAGAAGTTGCAAAAATTGTGAAAATTATGAAAAAAGGGTGCACTAAGATGTAGGAATTTGTCTAGCACATATTCTAATGATATTTAAGATGATGCAATGTATAAGAGAGCAAAAGAACTAGATTTGGTGATGTGAAAAGGTGTGACACATACAAGAGTGAAATTAACAAAAGAGACACCTGCGACAGGAGGAAAATGCCAAGATGACACTTGCAAAATGCAAACAAACATGAAAGAGACACATGCCAGAGTGAAGATAACATGAAAAAAAACTTATTAAAGTGAAAATGAGCAAAAGCGATAGCTACAAACATGAAAGCAACACTTGTGAAAGCGAAAGTTTGAAAAAGACATTAGTTGAGAAAACTCATTGAAGTATAAGTACAATCATAACCAAGGTGATGTGGGTTCTCAATGAAAGTGGAAACTAGCTATCAACATGAATTGAACATCACAAAGACACTGTCTTGATGGATGATTCTATGCATGTTCAATCTTGCATAAAGGAAGTGTTCTCATGAACTTGTCGAAGAAGCATGTGTGTGCAAGTTACTTGATAGTTTGAAACTAGGAAGAAGACTTGAAATTTTTGTAAAAAATCAAATGATCATGGAGTAACCATAGAGGGGCATATCGTATATCCTAAGTAGGCTAAAAAATTTAAGGTAGGAAAATTTTTTGAGGGTGTTGATCATAGCGACAACACTTGGCGACACATTGGTAGAACTCCAACTTCTCTGATTAGGTTTAATTATCTAAGTGAAAGGTCTCAATATTTTAGTAAGTATTGGTTCATCTTGCATATTAACTTTAATTATCTAATTAACTCAGGTAGAGATATTGTCCCCTCCTTTCCCTCACTTGGTTGAACACATATCAAGGCTTTCCAAATCACAACTGTTTTGATCTAGGAAAGGGAAATATGTGCAACTAGTTCAGGAGATTAAGAGTATGAGTTTCATCTCTGGTGTTGCTTCACTACTAGCAGGTATGGTCAATACCCTGAAAGATTCACTATAGGAGAAAAATCATTGCTTCGCTGCTAGTGAGCATGGATAATACCCCGATGAAGTCACTTGCTTCACCTCCTTGCACATGAAGTCTTTCTCTTCTTTCACCCTTTATTTATTTATTTAGTAAGACCATGCTTTGACACTTATTATTTTCAACGGGTGGAAGAGGGATCTCGACTTATTGAGAGAAAAAGAGGTTTCCCCTTCAAATGAGTATTTGTATAACCTATTATATTGGTTTGCTGACTTTAGATTTTCTCCTTTCTTTACTTGACTATATCCACAAGAAAAATACTATTTACTGACAATACTGAGTTGAGGAACGCGAATCCTATAATAGATATAAGATTTATAGTTCAACTAAAGGCTTTCCATTTGAGTGGATCATATTTTCCATTTAGACATCATTGACTTGAAAGATATGTAAATGCAGGATATAGAAGAGGTAAGAAATTAGCTAAGCATCGTTCGTCATCACAATTTCCCTTTTCAAGATTTGCAACATTTTGTTTTGAGCCAAACAAGAGTATCTTCCATGCAAAGTCTTACTAAACAAACAACAGGAACATACATGATAAGACAACAAAAAAAAATAGAAGAACAGAGTAAATGGAGGCAGAACATAACGCAATATGCAAAATATACAATAAGAAAACAAGAAAATGCAAACACTCAATGGAGAGCAGGACAAAAGGTAGGTGCAATGCAAAGGAAACTAAATGTAATTAAACCTACTCCTAACCTAACAATCTAGAAGGCCAGGGCTAAGTGTAATGATATTTCTAATGAAGCCACCGCAGTTGTTCCTGACCTGTAAATACAAAGATAAGAGAAATTAAAACATATATATAATAAGGTGCAATAGAAAATATAGAATCTTGAAAATCTTGCAAAAAACATTGAAGGTATTTATTCAAGGAAGAAATATATGTCATATCACTTGACTTTACCCAACCTTCCACCCTTACCTTCTTGATGAACAACAAAATCAAACAAACCTTGAAAACTTCTTGTGGATGTATCTTTATTTGTATCGTCCATCTTAGCAAGCATGAGAAAAGAACGAAGCTTGTTATTAGAAAAAGGACTGGCCAAGTAAGAGGCCTCCCACTGATCATAAATCAGATCATAAAATTGAAAGCAATCCTCTAGAAAACTTTGACGCTCTTGTAGAGATAGATTTTCGATTAATGACATGGAACTGGAATGAGAGTCTTGTAAGGTAAAACAAATTTGACCATGTTCAGAAAGCTTGTCAAGATAGTGAGGAGCTAACATAACCATCAGCGAAGGTTAAAGTGACTCAACTACTTGAAAATAATATGAATACTTAGATGATAAACCATAAATATCAAATGATGTAAAAAAACTATCATGAGATATACTAATGGGAAAATGGAAAATTGAATGACAATTATCATGATCAATTAGGCTAATTAGGGCAAAAGACTCTTGATTAGTAAACAACAAAGATAGATAAATTTGTGTTAGAAAATTATATATTATAGAGCAATGTAACACATAAAATATTGTAGAAACACAAACACAGAAAATGCATAAAACAAGAGAGAGACACATATATACGTTGTTCACCGAATTTGGGCTACGTCCATGGAGAAATAACCAATCCTTCCTTTTATATTATCGAGCAAAAATGAAGAGATACAACCTACAACCAATATGATGTAATTTCCTCTTCACTCTCACACAATATCCTCTCTCTTTCTTGCTTAGAATACACATGTACATAGCCACAAAACACAACCCTCATATATAGTGAGGGGTTGGCTTCTAGGGGAAAAACCCTAAATTAAACATAACTTCTATTGTCAAATCATCTACCTAATGAACGACTTAGATTGACTATGAAATTACAACATTTTAAAAAGAAATATCAAATGATGTAAAACAACTATCATGAGATATACTGATGGGAAAATGACAAATTGAATGACAATTATCATGATCAAATAGGCTAATTAGGGCAAAAGACTCTTGATTAATAAAAAGCAAAGATAGATAAGTTTGTGTTAGAAAACTATATATTACAGAGAAATGGAAAAAATAAAATATTGCAGAAACACAAAGACAGAAAATGCATAAAATAAGAGAGAGACACAGATATATGTGGTTCACCCAATTAGGGCTACGTCCATGAAGAAATAACCAGTCCTTCCATTTATATTATCCAACAAAATAAAGCTTATAGAGGTATGTTTGTATTCCTTTCTGGAGTTGTTTTGTAGGATATGTTATGTTTGCCAATAGAGATTACTTAGTGCCCATGGAGAGATATGCTTTCCCAATGATTGATAGAGATACTAAGTAGAATATTTGGAAAGATCTCCCACTGCCCGTAGAGATTTATTCTCATGGAGAAATGGCTTGAATGGGTTGAATGGTCTTAATTCCCATTGTATTACACTTTAAATCTTGGGAACAATTAATGGATTGGACTTGGGCTGGGAGCATGTGCCTGCAAGATCCAATGGGTGGCTTGGTTTATTGCCTATTAAATATGGGGCTGAAAGCTAATGATTACCTTAACCTCTCACTAACACTTTCATGGTGAAAATGAAATTGGAATAAGGGACTCTCCTACAAGATCTATAAAAAAGTGAGGGGAAGCTTCTTCTAGCTCTCTAACCAGAAGGTATGATGTTATCTTTGCAATCGGAGAATCGACCTATGTCACTGATGGGGAAAGTAGAGAGTAACGTGTGAGAGAGAAAAAATTGAAGCAACATTAGAAACACAAGGGAAATACAATATAACTAGATATAAGTTCAATCTTCGGGGACAATTTTTTTTTTTAAGTGAATTAGAAGCATAAAACTAAGGTAAGCATGAATGCCTAACAACTCTAAAGGTTAGAATATCCTTCAACATTTTTCCTTGCTATTTATAAATACTTTTATATAACTGTATGCCGTATTTTAAAAGAAATAATATTGTTGTTGGTTTCCTTCTTACATTGCTCGAATGATGCTAGCCATAAATTTAAAAGTTTCAACATAAAATAACACAACTAAATCTCAAAAATTTATAAGCCACAAACAATATAATGATAGCACATTCAAAATATTCTCGTATTTCCTTCAAAAGCTTTAGAGAATTTTTGTTGGTTTCATTCACAGAGTATTCATCGCTCTTTTTCTTTTAGCCAAAAGAAAATGCATAGGCACTGACACTTGCATAGAAACTGAAACTTATTGTGAAACAAAGAAAATGCATAAAAACTAAAACTTGCATATGAACTGAAACTTATGATGAAATTTTCTTTTCATGAAACTTGCCATTTTATTTGTTTTTTTGGTAGGTCACTGTCATTTCCTTTTTTAGCAAGCGTATCCACAACCAAAACAACAACTGTAAAAAGAACACAAATGAATGCATCATATTTATTGAGAAGATAAAAATCCAAGGACAGAGGTAGTTTATCGTCTAGGAAAGGGCTTTCAGTACCATATTAATATCCAAATTCGGTCCTTGCTGTAAAATAATTTCCGCTGCAGGACTCACCACCTTATGGTTTGCTACAAGATTCCAAAAAACAAGAAATAATTTATCCACCATTGATAGGGTAGGGTTTAAAGAGGAAGTTCAGGGATGAATTGAAGAGTTCAAGACTAATTTAAGAGGAATTAAGAGGCATAAATCATATCATGCCTCTTGAGGAACTCCATGACTAAGGTAATGGCAGAGCCAAGGTGCATGGGGAAGAGAGATAATATTTTAGACATATTATTTCAAAGAGGCTCAGAAAACTTGCCACGAAGTGGTGGGATTCCAAATAAAATACTTCAGATATCAATCTACTTTGGATAAAACAAAGACCAAACATCTGGATAAAACTTTTGATAAAAAATTTAAGTCTGAAATAAGACCAAACTTTGGAGAAAAAGAACTTGCCAACCTTCGTTTAAATACAATTTTGGATAAAATAACTTGGCCCGACTAAAATAACCTCGGGCACTTGAACTTTGCAATAAGAGGGAAAAATCAAAACATTGGTTAAAACTTTCATTGAAGGAAATTGCCAATTCGAAACTTTGGTTAAAGAAAAAAATTGAACACAATTTTTTGGTCAAACTACGAATTAATTTCCAATCAACCCTTAGGAAGGGAATAATAAGGGGAATTTATGAAGTTTTTACTATAAACATATTTATATTTTGCCAAAGCCCTATCAAGTCATTTGTGGTCGGAGAAATGGAGAAAGTTTCCTATATAGAAATTTTAAATTTTAAATTTCCTATTTAAAAATTTTAAATTTACTTACCACTGATAAATCCATTGGCAGTTTGAATTTTCCATTGGGAAGATGTTTTAGGTTTCTTCGATGGAAAAATTTTGGATTTAACCTGATGTAGGAGCATCTGGACGACAGGGTGGAGACCGAAACGGGACACATGAGGTTTCAGAAAAAGACTAAGGAGACTAAGCAAATTGACCAGGGACAGCAAGGCTGTCAATTACTTTTAAGTTAATTTTATTTTCTTTTGTCAGAGTCAGCTACAGGTATTTAGAATCTCTGTTAATTCATTTTAATTAGTTTATTTTACAGCTGTCAGTGATTATTGTAACCTGTAGAATTAGTTTATTTTACCTAAAGTCCACAGACACTTTTGTGGGACCAGTATTAGAATAGTTAGGAGTCAAGTACAAACAAAAACTGAATGATTTCGGTTATTGAACTGTTTTGTAAACGGTTGAGAACCGGTCACCAACCGAATCCTCGAAGGAAACAAAAGACGAAAAACAATCGGAACTAGGGGTTCAGTTCAGCAGCGAAGAAAGTAAACAGAGAAAAGTATTGTCATTATTTTTTGGACAGAAAAGAACTTCATTCCTCTGAATATCAAATTTTCCTCTTCTAGAAATTATTATGTATGACAGAGTAAATTCATAATCCTATGTAAATCTTTACGTCTGAGTATTTAAACATTTTTTCTGTACTTTACTGTGATTAAATAACAGTATCGAACGACTGTAATCTATAGTCGAATGTATGTAAAAAAAATTGCACAGGTAAGTAAATATGCAGGCAAACAAGTTTAAGGAATAGCTCCCAGTCACCGCACATATAGCGACCACATACAAGCAACAAAGACAGCTAACGAATCATGGAATAAGACGCAGGCAAACTACAGCAAGTAATCAGACAAGGAACGAACGTATCAGTCCGGGTAAGGCACAGAACCAAAACAAGTATTTGAAACCAAATTCGAATATTAACAGTTGCATTTATATATATATTCATATCGGTCTGAATCAAATAAATTAAGTTACAGTCATCCATATGATTAGGGCTGAGACCCCTTTGCTCTTAAAACAAGCGTGACCACAAAACTTACAACGATTCCATACATCATATTGAAGACCAGTAACAGACCTACAGAAAGCCGAGCCTACTACAACCTATCGCAAGCAGACAGTGCCGTGTAAGGCCAAAAAGAACAGAGGAAACCCTTTTTCTTTTTCAACCAGACCGATAATATATCTACCTACAGGCAAACGGAACAACAAGACAAACGACAAGCGGAAAAGACTCAGAACTACCCGGAAGTCGAGGCCACGATTATTGCAGACAACAACAGTGCCGCCAACTGCAACATACAACAGCACAAGCATGCGAGTTAGGGTTTTGGGAAGGGAACCCAGGAAACAAAACCGTGACCTGTTAAGTGCCGAGTCTCAACAGAACAAACAAACTCAAGAAATAGAGTAATGTATTTGTGAGCAAGGGTTGCAGACGAGAGATTATTTACCTGAAGAAGAGTGGATTCCATGATATCGAGAGCACCCACCTGACCACGGAGGAGCCGAAGAGGTCAGTGAAAAATCCGATAAACGAAAACCAAATTATAGCATGGAGAGATAACTTACAGGTCGGAAGAGTTGAGCGCCGAGACCGAAATGTGACAGGTCTTCGAATGCATCGTTCTGGAGCAGAGTAAGGACGTCGAGGCGTGAAATAACCCGACAAACACCATGTACTCACCAACATACCAGTACGTTTAGCCAAGGAGTAATTCAACAGAGAAAGCCGAGATAAAAACCAGCAACGGAGACGCGGAACGAGAGCAAACTTACCACAGCAACCAAGTAACAGAGGTACCAGCGGAACTACGGTGGAAAACCACATCCTCCGACCAGAAAATCACCAAAGACAAACACACACAGACAATATTTCCAAACACAGAGCCGAACCAGAAAAAATCAGTTGCAGAGCGTCGAAGTTCCCAGCACAAATGACCAAAGCGCGAAAAGGCAACAACAATAAACCATAACGGAGAATTAGGGTTACCCCAGATCGAGGCGGACAGGTGCCGGACGGAGGATAGGCCAAGTACGAGGGGTAGGTCGACCGAGTACAAAACATTAATGAGCAGGTCAATCATATCCGATTGGCAATAACACCCAAATCAGTTCACCAAATCCGAAAGGTACCAGGCGCAGCGGAGTCAAGGCAGGGCCACGTGGACGGGCCACATCAATTGGTATCAGAGGGAGGTTTTTTTATTTATCTTATTAAGTTGTTAGTTAAGGGAAGATGGCAGAAGTACAAGCGCCAAGACGAGGGCGTGGCAGAGGTGTACGAAGAGGAGGAGGAGATGAAGGATTGAGAGAACAGATTAGAGTTCTCACAGCTCGCTTGGAGGCAGTAGAAGCGGGTAGGCGAAGAGACCCAGAGTTGGGAGATGAGAGTGAGGAAGAGACAGTAGCTGCTGCGGAGGCTTCAGATGAAGAAGCTCCTGAACTTAGACTGCTGCGATCAATTCTGTTGGCCAGCAGCAAACCAAAGACAGAAATTTCGAATTATGATGGTAGTCTGTCTGCTGATATACTGTTAGACTGGATTAGCGAACTGGATAAATATTTTGAGAATGAAGAGATTAGGGAGGATAAGAAAGTTAAGTTCGCCGCTACTAAGTTGAAGGGACATGCCCTCTTGTGGTGGGATAATGTCCAGGCAGACAGAAAAAGATTAAATAAGACACCCATATGAAGTTGGGAGAGAATGATAGCGAAACTGAAGGGCAGGTTTCTACCTAAAGATTATCAGGTTGACTTATGTCGAAGAGTACAGAGTTTGAGACAAAAAGGCATGATTGTTAAAGAATACACTGAAGAGTTTTACCGAGTCAATTTACGTGCTGGTTACACGGACGAGACTCCAGAAAAGACAGCACGGTACGTTAATGGATTAAGGATGGAGATCCTAGATGAAATTAGTATTCTTTCCCCCAGAAATATAGAGGAAGCTTTTCAGAGTGCTGTAAAAGCTGAGGAGAAGATTAACAGGAAGCAAAATAACAGGAGGGGAAAAGGAGGTGGTAGAGGACGAGGACAGTCCTATGGACGAGGAAAGAGTAATGCAAATAATGAAGAAGGCAGTAGCTCGAGAACTTCAGGGACCGCTGACAAGGGAGACAACACTAGAGGAGGTCGGTCATACCAGCGTGGAAGAGAGAATGGCCGCGGAAGAGGAACTGGTTTCCAGTGCTACAGATGTCAAAAGTGGGGACATCGATCCTTTGAATGCCCAGAAGTAGAGCAGACAGGTCAGAGAGGAACCTATATGGTTCAACCAGAAGAGGCAGACACACAGCCACGAGAAGTGGAGGATGTAGCAGAAACAGGAGAGGCATTACTCCTGAATAAAGTTCTGCTGAAACCAACCAAGGAAGTGTCTGAACCGACTCAGAGAAAATCACTGTTTCGGACTGTTTGTAAATCTCACGGGAAGTGCTGCAAAGTAATAATCGACAGTGGGAGTACAGATAACTTAGTTGCCACTGAGATGGTGGACAAGTTGGGGTTAAAGCGACTAAAACACCCCACACCTTACAAGGTGTCGTGGCTATAGAAAGGCCACCAATTGTTGGTTGATGAGCAGTGTGAGGTGGAGTTTCGCATTGGCAAGTACCACGATACAGTGGTCTGCGATGTAATGCCCATGGACGTATGCCATATACTGCTTGGGAGACCTTGGCAGTATGACCGAAGGGTGACACATGACGGAAAGACGAATTGTTACAAGTTTACAAAGGATGGGGTTAAGCATACATTAGTGCCCATCAAAGAAGAGGATGCAGCAGAATCCAGTGGGACAAAGGCGTTGTTATTGGGAGGAAAACAGTTCATCAAACAGATGTATGAAACTGAAGTAAATGTTGCAGTTGTAAGGAGGATGAAGCCAGTATTGCTGAGCTCAGAAAGGATTGAATTACCTAAGGAAATACAGGAGTTGTTAGGAGAATTTCATGATATTGCAGCGGAGGAGTTACCTGATAAGTTACCTTCAAAAAGAAGCATCAGCCATCATATCGATTTTATACCAGGAGCGAGTTTACCAAATAAGGCAGCGTACAGAATGAGTCCAAAGGACAATGAGGAGGTACGCAAACAAGTTTAGGAATTATTGGACAAAGGGCTGATAAGAGAAAGCTTAAGTCCCTGTGCCGTACCCACAGTCCTTGCACCTAAGAAGGGTGGCGAATGGCAAATGTGTACAGATTCGCGAGCTATAAACAAGATCACCATCCGCTACAGGTTTCCCTTGCCTAGGATGGATGACATGATGGATTGCCTTAGTGGAGCAGCATATTTTACAAAGATCGATCTGAAGAGTGGGTATCATCAGATCAGGATTAGAGAAGGCGACGAATGGAAGACAGCCTTCAAGACCAATGAAGGGCTGTACGAGTGGCTAGTTATGCCGTTTGGATTGAGTAACGCTCCAAGTACATTTATGAGACTGATGAACGAAATGTTAAAGGAATTTATTGGAAAATTCGCGATAGTCTATCTGGATGACATCCTAATCTTTAGCAGGACAAAAAGGGAACATCTTCAGCACATTCGAAAAGTATTCGAGAAGCTGCAGCAGAACAAACTGCTGGTGAATTTGAAGAAATGCACTTTCCTACAGAAGGAGTTAATATATCTGGGATTTGTAGTGGCAGAAAATGAATTGAAAATGGACCCAGAGAAGATTACAGCAATCATGAGTTGGCCGTCACCAAAGAGTTTATTCGAGGTACGTAGTTTTCACGGTTTAGCAAGTTTTTATCGGAAATTTATTAAGAATTTTAGTGAAATCTGCGCGCCGATGTTAGAAACCATCAAAAAGGCTAGTCAACCTTTTTGCTGGACAAAAGCAGCAGAAGACAGCTTCCAACTTCTGAAACAAAAGATAACAGAGAGGCCAATCTTGAGGCTGCCCGACTTCAGCAAACCTTTTCAGGTTCGATGTGATGCAAGCGGGACAGCTATAGGTGCTGTACTCAGTCAAGAGGACAGACCTGTGGCATTCTTTAGTGAGAAACTAAACGAAAGCCGGCAGAAGTACTCGTCCTACGATAAAGAATTCTATGCAGTGGTTCAAGCCTTGAAGCACTGGAGGCACTACTTACTCGGCAGTGAGTTTGTCTTGTTCTCAGACAATTCTGCGTTACAGTATATAACGCAGCAACACAAATTGAACCACAAGCACGCCAAGTGGGTGGAGTACCTACAAAGTTTTACTTTCGTGCTGAAGCATATAAGCGGAACTGCCAACAAAGTGGCGGATGCTTTGAGCAGAAGAGTTTTACTCTTACAGGAAAGCGGCATACAAGTAATGGGGTTTGAATATTTGAAGGACTTGTACCAGATGGACGCAGATTTCAAAGAAGCCTTTGAGGCATGCCAGAATCCTGTTTTACGAAATACAAGCCCATGGCTAGATTTTAATTTACAGGACGGGTTGTTGTTTCGTGGAGGACAGCTATGTATTCCAGATTGTTCGATGAGGGAAAATTTAGTGAAAGAGAAGCATAGCGGGGGTTTAGCAGGACATTTTGGCATTGATAAAACGTTGGAACAGCTAGGACACTTCTACTACTGGCCGAAGATGAGTCGAGACGTATAGAGGTATGTAACCAGATGTAAGATCTGTCAACTGGCGAAAGGGCACAGCCAGAATGCTGGGTTATATACACCCCTACCAGTTCCAAACAGGCCTTGGGATTCAGTCAGTATTGACTTCGTCCTAGGATTGCCTAGAACCCAGCGGGGGTATGATTCAGTGATGGTGGTGGTTGATAGATTTTCCAAAATGGCTCATTTCATTCTGTGCCGGAAGACTAGCGACGCCACTTATGTGGCACACCTCTTCTTCACAGAAGTAGTTCGATTACATGGCTTAC
>APFE030359371.1:62651-109032 GCA_000404065.3 Pinus taeda
TGAAACCAATTTTAATTATTTTAAAGTTTGTTAAAATTTTCTCAATTATCTAAGATTCTTTGTTTTTAGTTAAAATTTTAAATTAATATTTAAATTTTAAGAAGAGAGAAGTGAGGTTGGAGAGTGAAGTGAGAGGTCAAGCGGACCTGGGGAAGGATTGAGTTAGGAGAAGGTGTTCTAGGATGTTAAATTAGGAATATAGTTGTCACTTATTTTCCATCCTTCGTCTTGATTGAGTTTGTTAGGGTGTTTACCTATTTCTATGGCTTCTCTCAGTTTTCTATGGTGATAATGATCAATTTTGGCTACTACCCTAGAGTTTTCAATGCAGACGTGATGTTGGTGTTGCTGGAGTGTTCAGCTAGGGCTGAGGTCTTTGAGCGGCTATGTTTTATATCGACGACATGTTCTTGAATCCTAGTGTGGATAGATCGACCAATTTCTCCAATGTATGTTTTTCTGCATGAACACAGAACCATGTCAACTCCTTTGTGGCATTTGTGATCAACCGGATCTTTGATAGATTTTAGGCATCTGCTGATGGTGTTCATGGGTCTGAAAGTGGTTCTAATTTTGTTCTTTTTTAAAATGTGTGCAATTTTATCTGTTGTGCCTAATATGTAAGGGAGGTGCACCTTACTTGGATGATCATCTAGTGGTTGTTTGTTTCTAGGATTCTTTTCATTATTAAAGGCCTTGATCACTTGGTGTTTGTTGTAACCATTCTTTGCAAATACATTCATAAGATGGTTCTTCTCATCTTCAAAGTGATTTTCATCTGAAATACGAACGACCTTGGTTGCTAGAGTGTTGAGAACCACAATTTTTTTGGATAGATGGTGGTGAGAGTTGGCATGTAGATAATGTTCCATGTGGGTTTTCTTACAATATACCTCGTGTGATATGGAGCCATCTTTGTTTCTTTTGATTAGGATGTCAAGAAAGGGAAGGTTATCGTTTTCCTCTATTTCCATGGTAAATTTGATAGAATTGGATAGATTGTTTAGGTGTTGCAGGAAAGTGTTTAATTTTTCTCTTCCATGAGGCCAGATAATGAATGTGTCATTGACAAACCTTTTCCAAAGTTTGGGTTTTAATGGGGAAAATTCAATGGCCCTAGTTTCAAAATCCTCCATGAATATATTGGCAATGATAGGAGATAGAGGGGATCCCATGGCTACACCGCATGTCTGCTCATAAATTTCATCTTTAAAACTAAAGAAGGTAGATTTGAGACAGACCTCAATTAATTTGGCTGTGTCTGAGTTCATGATTTTATGGATCACTTCCATGGATTCATCTATGGGAATGTTGGTATAGATAGATTTAACATCAAAATTGACTAATATGTCATTGGTATCTAGGTTTAGAACTTTGATCTCATTGATGAAGTGGGTGGAGTCTTTGACAAAGGTACTAGTATTGCCTACCAGAGGTTTTAATTTTTTAGCTAGGTATTTTTCCAACTAGTAAGTAGGACCTCCTATAGTATTGATGATGGGTTTTATGGGGACACCTTCTTTATGTATCTTTGGGGTTCCATAGATTCTAGGAGTGTATGGGTTGCTTTCTAATAGATTTTTAATGTTATGTTCTTTACTTGATTTTATTAGATTATGTATGTTTCTGGAGATCTTTTTTAAGGGATTCTTATTTAATTTAATGTAACAGCCACTATTGGTGAGGTGGTCTATCATATTTTCATTATAATCAATTGTGTTCATTATGACAGTTGCACCACCTTTGCCAACTTTTAGGACTACAATATCAGGGTCTTGATTTAAGGTTTTGAGTGCCAAATGTTCTTGTTTGGAAATGTTTCTTTTGGGTGGATGGGATTTTCTCAGGATGATGGAGCATTCTTGTCTGATAGTTTCTTTAATGTTTTATTGTAACTCCTTGATCCCATACTCTATGTTTTTGGTGAATCACCTTGGCCATTGATGAAGTGGGTGGAGTCTTTGACAATATCAGGGTCTTGATTTAAGGTTTTGAGTGCTAAATGTTCTTGTTTGGAAATGTTGCTTTAGGGTGGGTGGGATATTCTTAGGATGATGGAGTACTTTTGTCTGATAGTTTCTTTAATGTTGTCTGGTAACTCCCTGATCCCATACTCTATGTTTTTGGTGAATCACCTTGGCCATCATATTTACCCTAGAATTAATCTCCAAATACATTTTTATACAAATGTTGTTGTGAACCAAGGAGTATTTTGTAGTCCCCACCCACACAATGCTTTTGGTACTACAAAAAAATCCCATGATTCTAAAGTAAAGGGAATTTATTTTTGGTTTGCCCACCCATAAGAATCTTGTGGATATATATTTGATTAAATTCACAATGGAATCCATGCTAGAGATGCCCTATATATAGGGGTTGATTCTATAATAGATTTTATTAGTACCCGTCTACTACCATTGAAAATCCACTTATTGCACCAAATGTTTGCCCCCTTCTAAATATTCACAAGAAGCCATCCCTAATTTTCTGTTAAATAGAGTTTTCATCCCATCTCTATAATCCATAATTGTTTCCTCACATGAGGGAATCTATAGTTAACTGGAGTAGCACTAGTTGAGTGCATGCATGCACCAACTGACTGTTAACTCACTATTAGTTCCTCAAATAGTTTGGAACTAATTTAACTGGACTTAACTTAGTAAACTGGGTTAACTAATTTCAACTCAAATATAACTCAACCTTATCTCCTTAATTTAAGGGATAACTCTTGCATGACTTCAAAAAGACTTCCAACTTGAATTTCTCCAATTAAATAATTTAAAATAAATTAATTAATTATTTCCAAGTAGTTGTTAAGACTAAATTCGATTTTAATTCATAATTTAATACAAGGACAAATTAAATTGGAATATTCTTCCTGCCACATTTCAACACTCCCTCTCAAAAATAAAGGGATTATCTGCCACCTTGATCCTGTCTCTATGGAACTCGAATTTACACTTTGACAATGCCTTTGTCAAAATGTCAGCATCTTGATCCTCTGTTGAAATATACTACAACAACATGATCCTCTCGACCCGTGAAAAGCCACGGGAAACAAATCTTGCCTTATGCGTCTCCACACTCCCATCAGAAACTTGCTTTACCTTGTAAAGCCAATGGGAACTCACAATTGACTCATTCTCTGGTCTCCGAACCACGTCCCAAACATTGTTACAAACTATTGAGTCATACTCCTCCACCATAGCATCAACCCAAATAAGTTGTTGCACTGCTCCTCAAAGGATGATGGCTCGGTCTCAACACATTTCCCAGCAAGGGCCATGTATCCAGTGTACCTCTTAGGTGACCTCCTCTGTCTGCACTGAGAAAATGGTGCTCCCACATTCTCTCTCGCATCCTCCAACAATCTATCAGCTTCTCTTGTGCGCTTCTGTCCATCTATGGAAGACTCTACTTGAGTGGATGTCTCCACTCCTGGAACCTCTGCATGCAGCTGCTCTGCATCAGTCTATGGCTCCTCCTCCTTAGGAACCAATAGTTCCTCCACATCTTGTAGTTGGAGCTCCCTCTCAAGGGAAACTGGCATGGCCTTCTACTCATCAAACTTAAGATCTCTACGAACCACTATCCTCCGACTAGTAGGAAAGTACACCCAATTGTTGTGAGGTGTATCAATGTACCCCACAAGTATCCCCAACTCTGCTGTTGGCTCAAGCTTCTTCCATGCATCCTTTGCCCCAAGGAAATATACCGATGAGCCAAAGATCCTGAAGTGACCCACATTTGGTCTCTTACCGGAGAAAGCTTCCTCTGGTGTCTTCATCCCAAGTATGTGATGCGGGCTTCTATTCTGCAAATAGACCACTGTGTTGCATGCCTCAACCCACAAGTGAAGTGGTAGGCCTTGGTCATGCAGCATTGCTCGTGCTGCCCTAAGATAGTTCTGTTCTTCCTCTCGGTCACCCCATCCTACTGTGGGTTATAAGGTGCCATCAACTCTCGTTTAATTCCTTCCACTGCACAAAAGTCCTTAAACTCTTTAGAGACATATTCTCCACTGTTATCGCTTCTCAAGGCCTTGATCTTCTTCCTTGACTCTTTCTCGACCAAAGTATTGAACTCACAAAACTTTTTGAAAGTTTGGTCCTTCTTCTACATGAAATAAATCCAACATTTACGAGAATAATCATTAATGAAAATCACAAAATACCTTTGCTTCGTTGTGGACGCCATCGAGAATAGTCCACACACATCAGTATGAACTCACTCTAAGATAACCTCTGCTTGACTATCTCGATCATGAAAGGAAGACTTGGTGTACTTTCCCAAGGTTAAACCTTTGCATGTGTCAACTTTCTCAAGTTTACCTTTGGGAAGTCGTGTATATATCTATTGCATTATATTCAAATCCCCATGATGCAAATGGCCCAACCGCCTATGCCACAACTCTCCAATGTCTTGTATTTGCACCAATTCTGCTTTCGTACTCAATGCTGTACAATCATCTACCTCTAGTTTATAGAGATTCTTCACCTGAAATCCCTATCCTCTTGGTCTGACCTATGGCTACGTGTCTTAGGAACACCTTTCCTTTACTGAAGACAACATTGTAGCCTTTGTCCTCCAACATCGTGACCGATACCAAGTTCTTCTTTAGTCCAGGTACATACTTCACATCTGTCAAGGTGAGAGGAGCTCCATGCTCCCTCTTAAAAGCAACCACACCCACTCCTGAAGTACTATACCTTTCGTCATCACCCATCTCTATGTGTATCTTGAGGTCTTTCTCCTCCAAGGCACCAAATAATTTTTTATCACCGGTCATGTGGAATGAGGCTCCAATGTCAAGATACCAGACACAACCCATCATCGATGACACCATGCATGCGATGAGGGTAAAGTCAATTTCGAACTTAGAGGCTAATGCCTCACCTTATGATCCTTCCAAGGATCCCTTCTTGGACTTCTTCTATGGGGAATTAGTCGCATAATGTCCCATCCCATGACAATTGAAGCATCTCACTTTAGACTTGTCACCCTTCTTCCCTCCATTAGAAGAATTCGATTTGGAATGGGAAGCCTTCCCCTTCCCTTTCCTTTCCTTGCTAAGGCCAGATTTTATTCATCATCATCCTTGGATGAAGAACCATCTCGTGTGCTCCTCCTGATCTCCTCCTGCATAAGATCCGACCACAGTCGTTCCCAATCGGACAGTTTCTCCCTTCCATTCACAAAATCCTGGTCGCTATTCCAACTCTTTGGAAGGCAAAGGAGAGCAAGGCTCACCATATCATCATCGACAATAGTTATTTCCACACTACCAAGCTCATCTCTGCAGGTGGTGAGGTTGTTCAGATGTGTGGAAATAGTATCACCCTTCTCCATCTTGATTCTTCGAAGCTTATACTTGAGTGCCAATTTCCTCTGGTCACTACTATTCTGGTAGAGGTCCTTCAATGTCTTCCACATTCAAAATGGAGTATCATTCCCATGGAGACTCGAGACAATATGGTCTCAAACTCCCTCAAGGATGATCTGTCTCACCTTTGCCACACACTTCTTCCACTCAGCCAACTGTTGTGCATTAGTTGAAGTTGGCTTTGGGATTTCTTAATCAATGAATTCCTTCGAGCAATTGTCTTCTAATACAGCCTCCATTCTATCTTTCCATTCGAGCTACCTTCGAAGGCATACTTGAGTCTCAAGCCATAGAACGCCATTGGCCAACCTTGAAGTATGATATGAATTTGATTTGCACCTACAACCCCAAAATTCAAACTTCAAATTCTCTTCTTAGTATACTTTTCACAGCTCCGATACCATGTAGAATATTTCTACAAATCTATCGCTGATACCATGTAGAAAATCTGAAGTAGGTTAACCCAATAATGCAATATAAATCAAAGTAGAATATTATAACCTACTTCTACTATCAATTTGTGGAAGCTTAAAGTTCGAGCTGAACAATATAACCATAAGAAGAAGAATCAATTCCAAGTAGCTGTTAAGACTAAATTCGATTTTAATTCACAATTTAATTCAAGGACAAATTAAATTGGAATATTCTTGTTGCCACATTTCAACACTCCCTATCAACAAGAAATGGATTATCTGCCACCCCGATCTCATCTCTATGGAACTCGAATTTACACTTTGACAATGCCTTTGTCAAAATGTCAACATCTTGCTCCTCTGTCGAAATATACTGCAGCAACATGATCCTCTCGACTTGTGAAAAACCACGGGCAACAAATCTTGCCTTATGCTTCTCCACACTCCCATCAGCAGCTTGCTTTACCTTGTAAATCCAATGGGAACTCACAACTGACTTGTTCTCCGATCTCGGAACCAAGTCCCAAACACTGTTACGAACTATGGAGTCATACTCCTCCACCATAACATCAACCCAAATCGGCTACTGCACTGCTTCCTCAAAGGAAGATGGCTTAGTCTCAACACATTCCCCAGCAAGGGCCATGTATCCAGTGTACCTCTCGTTTGACCTCTGTCTACGCTGAGAAAATGGTGCTCCCACGTTCTCTCTCTCATCCTCCAACAATCTGTCAGCTTCTCTTGTGTGCTTATGTCCATCTCTGGAAGACTCTACTTGAGTGGATGTCTCCACTCCTGAAACCTCTGCATGCGGTTGCTCTGCATCAATCTAAGGCTCCTCCTTCTTAGGAACAAATAGTTCCTCCACAACCTGTAGTTGGAGCTCCCTCTCAAGGGAAACTCACATGACCTTCTTCTCATCAAACTTGAGATCTCTACAAACCACTATCCTTCAACTGGTAGGCAAGTACACCCGATAGTTATGAGGTGTATCAGTGTACCCCATAAGTATCCCCAACTCTGTTGTCAGCTCAAGCTTCTTTTGTGCATCCTTTGTCCCACATCAATATAGAGATGAGGCAAAAATCCTGAAGTGACCCACATTTGGTCTCTTATCAGAGAAAGCTTCCTCTTGTGTCTTCATCCCAAGTATGTGATGCAAGCTTCTATTATGCAAATAGACTGTTGCGTTGCATGCCTCAACCCACAAGTGAAGTGGTAGGCCTTGGTCATGCAACATTGCCCGTGTTGTCACTACAATAGTTTTGTTTATCCTCTCAGCCACCCCATTCTGCTGTGGGTTATATTGTGCTATACAACAACCCTCCATTTCAATTTTTTATTTTAGTCGTAAAATGCTAATAAGAAATGGGTCCCCTTTAGAATATAAAAAAGCAATAAAACTTTTTAATAAAATAGATTTTCCATATTAGTCATATAAAAGTTGCTTTATGAGTATTTAGGACTGCTCATCGCAAATCTCGATTCTTTAGAACCCATGAACATCCATTTGGAAAGTGTGATGCGATCAGAGTCATAGCAAAACCCTCATCGCGAAGTTTTAATAGAAATAAGCCATTTATAAAAAATACGATGTGATATAACTATCGTGTCTTGCACATCATTAATCCCAAGGAATGACTTATAACGTTTCATTGAAACCTTGCGATGCGATAAGGCTATTGCAATCACATATCGTCGATCCATAGGAAAGCATCCAAAACACTCCATTGAAAAATTGCGATGTGATATAAATATCGCATAGCGCTCTCTCAATAAAAGCGAGTAATAAATACTATGAATACATGCGGTATAGGGATAAAGCAATTATAAAGAAAAAACATGATTTGCCAAGTTTGAAACCCACTGTCTCCCCATGCCAGCTCAACACTCATCGCAATTGCGACAATGCAAAGAAACGTTTTGAGCGTGGTGTTTGTAACTACTGTTTTGTGATGATTCCACAAATATTAAAATAATACAATCGCTAATCGCAAATCGCAGAGTCATGACACCTGTTCTAAAAAAGGACTGTTACGAAACCTGCGATGCGACATATATTTTCAACATTAAAGTTTCACATTATGAAGTTATTGTAAAAGCATTAAGGGGCAGTTATAGCTAAGTACTTTAGGGATTTCATATGTGGTGGTTATATACAATATTTAAGATCTTTTGCATCTAATGAGCATAACTGCTTGTAGTTTATAATTTGTGTATTATCTCCTCTTAAGATTTTCGACTATTACACTCCTCTTTCTCATTTTGCAGTGTTAATCCAAAATCACACAATTGGTCAAGATGTCTAAGAAATCTTGAAAGGCAAAGGCCCCCATTACAGTGGAAGAAGGACAGAGAAAATTGGTGTCAATTGCAGATACTACCTGTCAAGGCCTTGGTAAAATCTCATGGGAAGGCATATATGCTTTACTTGAAGTAGAGAATCCAAAGGAGATAGAAGAACAAGCAACAGTTGTTGGAATTGACGAAACATAAAACACTCTTAGTGATTTCGCTAGCTCTTTCCTCAATAGAATAGCAACCTGTGCGAGAGTTTTACCATATAATGATCTAGTGAGATGGGTAATAGAAAGTATTAATATAACAAATAGAGCTTTCTTAACAACCGATGGAAGGATGTTTAGGACATTCAATCTTGAAGATGTCAAGAAAATGTATCACTTGCCAGATCCCCAGCGACACTACAACAAATCATTCCTAGAAGCTTTCACTAAGGAGAACCAGATAGAGTCAGACCCTATCAAACAATGGAGACATTTTCCTAACAAGCATAAAAATGAATCTTCTGGCATGTACTTTGTGGACTCCTTAGCATCTCCATATTGTTATGCTGCTGCTATGGTATGTAGGCTCTTTGGAAGCCCCGATTCTGCTAGATTTTCTATAGAAATGGTTCCATTGATAGAAGCAACAATCAACTCTTTTGTTATGGATTGGGCAACCATTATATCAGATAAAATGGCCAGTCAAATACTAGATTATAGAAGGAACATATTTGTCACCACCCGAGTTGTGCCCCCATTCTATATGGGTGCTTACATAATGGACATAATCTGTTTTAATTCCGACTTTCCCATCCTAGGTTGTAAATGGACTGTTCAGGATCCAACTTCATATTTATCATAAGTACTTATGGAAGTCTGAATACAAAAATCATTTATATAGGATTTTCCATGGTTTCATTTTACCTGTCCATCAAGCCATCTTTAATAAACCTACTCCTCAGTTGTCTGACGAGGCTAGCATTGATTTAACCTCAATCGACAATTGGTTCGGGGAGGAGAATTTCACTTATATTAGGGTTTTTGGCAGTATTATAGACCCTCATGTCCTTCCACTGTACATTCAAGATAAGCTATTAGCTAAGGAAATATCCTACCAAATAGTGGAAAAAGGGATGTCCAGAAGCCTTAAAGACTCTAAGAAACAAGTGTGGCCTCCATTTCCCCTCCGCTTTGGCACTTACACATTGCATGATTTTAAACATGCCGAGAAAGAAGCAGAGAAAAAAAAGGATACGAGTCTATCGATTATTCCTAAGAGATAATATGATCCAAACAAGGTCGCGTTCAATTTCACCACTCAGGTGAAAGTTAGAAAATTCATACATGAGAATGATGAGTTTGAAGACTTATTCGATTCAACAGAGTTATTCTCAGAAGTAAGTAATCTGGCAAGATTCAAATTGGGAGCCGAGAAGATGGACAAATTCATGGACACGAAGGTCACTGACAGTACCTCTGGATCTATTAGATACTACCCCTATTGTTCAACAAGAAGATCACAACGGGCAACAAACTATTGAAAAGATTTCTGTAGAAAGTGAAACAAGTGAAAAGACCAGTGAACCACTTAGCACAAATGTTCATATTGACCCCATATTGATTAAAGAATGGAGCAATTTGATCAACAGATCAAAAGCTAGAGTGATCCCCAAAACATTATCACATCAGCATCGCCTGCAACACAACGGCCCAATGTTCCTGATAGTACGATTGAAGGAACACCCAGTAAAGACATAGCTCAAAAAGAGATTGAAATAATCCCTTAAAATCCTTTAGGAGAAATTAAATTGAATATTGAGGAAATACCACCCTTGGATGTATTTTACAGTCCAAAACACAGGGATGTAGTCAAGAGAAAGAGGAAAAAGAGGAAAATAGACCAGACATCATCCACAGCTCCTCAATCTAAATTTATGAATGTTTTACGGAAGGATTCAGAGGTCAATACTCTCGACGATTTGACTAAGTTATCTCAATTTGCAGGGGCATACACAATTGCTACAATTGATAAGGCAACTGAAGTTAACCAATTGTTTAAAGAAAAGTATAAAAGGATTAATTAGCTTGAAGAACAAGCAGCAATAGAACAACAGAAGATTAATCGGCTTGAGGAACAATTAGAAAAATAAAAGAACGAGCATCTTGAAGTACAATTAAACCTGGAGAAACAAAAGATCGACCAGCATGCCATCCAAAAACAACAACAGTTGTCTCAAGAGCTCAAATAGCTTCAATTGACACATCAACAAGAAATTAAGGCTAAAGAGGAGCAAATCACACAACTACAACTCTATATGGAACACTTTAGAGATTATCCCAAGGTTGAGGAATTTAAAAAGGAAGCCCTAGAGGCAAATAAAGCCTTATCTCAATAGCTAAATCTACTTAGCCATAAAATATAGCTTATCGACCCATTATGCATCACAACTACATCATTGATTGATCAAGAAGTTAATACCATATTAGAATTTGAGAATGCAGATTATAAGGTCACAAATTACCTCTCCTGGCAAAGCATAGAGGAAGGAAGGGCTGCTAAACTACCGAAAATTCAAGAGTCACATAAAGAAATATTGTTTTAAGAATGGGAAACACAATTGATAAAGGAATAAAGGGATACCTCTAGGGCTAGGGCTATAATGAATAATGTGATTGAGCTGGTAAATGATAATTTATATGGAGCTAATTTAATTTCCGATTGCTCCCCAAGAAATCTTCCAAAGGAAAAAGTATTAGAAAATCAATGGAAGCAATATTTTGCCACCAAACATGAACAACTCAACAGAATACAAAGCCTTAACTAGGATGCATATTGGTCCTCTTTTGTCAAGCTGCATAGGCATCAGATGACCATCAAATGCCTTGCCAATGTTATTGATCACATGATGCTCAAGTTTTCAGATGCCACATACACGGGACAACTACATTCCAGGATGAGTCATCCTCCAGAAATTCAAACCATGCTCTCAATTTGTCAGTTGTGGATACAAGAGAAGAAATAGATGCGATGAATCTTTTCAAAGGTGATCATAATACTATTTTTGCAATTAAAATCCCAAATTTTAATGCAGGCAGTTCCAATAACTCTAAGCAATTTTTGTGAGCAGTTTGTTTTAATTTTACTATAAAAGTTATTTTAGAAGGGGTCCTCAATTTGTAGAAAAACTAGACTTAAGAAGTTTCACTTCTGCACTCTTAATTTATTTTTTATAAGCTGTGGATCAAGGTTTCATATTTTTGTGAAATAACTTCAATCAAGACTTGCATTTTTGTATCTCCTTGGAGTTTTTGGAAGAAGAAGGTGGAACCAGAAAGTTACTTACATAACGACACTCAAATGCATTCAATATTTCTATCACTATTCTTTTTGTCTTGTTCTTTATGTAATTAGCATTCCATTTAATTTGCTATTGTTGATGTATTAACATGCTTCAAGCAACTCTATATTATGTCACTTCTGAAGGATTTAGAATTCTTGTATTAAAAGATATATGTCAGCGATAAATATTACTATGTCATGCGATATGTTTTTTACAATTACTTTGTTTAATTTCTTAAACAAAGTAATCATTATTTAAATGCATCTTTCTATGGATAAGTAAATCATCTATATGATTATTTATCTGCTAGGAATCATCAAGAATCACATTGTTATGATATTACTCGGGTTATATAGATATATTTGTATATTTTAGAGTTATAGATTAAATCACCTATCATATTTGTTATACATTTAAAACACTCATTCATAAAACCATACATTATTGGGAAACTGGTCCCATAACATCCAGTTGGAGTCACCACACCAAACATAAAAGGAGCTATACTAAGGTCCGGACCGGGTGGTTATCCCCAATATTGGTGCTACGATTTTAGAGGCATAAACATTTTGGCGCTAGAAGGAGGGCCTAACTATGAATGGTGAGTAAATCTAAATCCATAGGCCACTCTAAGAGTAAAACTCCTTCACCATCTCCTCCAACTTCTCCTTCAAATTCTAAATCTCCTATACCTAAGCGAGAAGTTGAAAATGAAATACAACACCCACTACTGAAATCCTAAACACACGAGACAATTCTTCTCCTGAACCCCCTGAAGAATAGTCTTTGATTCATAAACTCCAAGGGTTTTCAATATCCCAAAAAGAGTCTGAGTTATCCCAAGGAAGTGTGACTTCACAATATATCCTATCATAGCCGCTTACTAGGGCAGAGAGTGGAAAACTTGGTATTCCACCAGTTGAATTCCCTCTACGAAGTTGAAAAATGGCTAGGAAGACACCATCATATTCTAACAGTGAGACTTTGTCCTCATCATTGTCCATTCCATCCATACCACTGCAAGGTCATCCATCCGTTTCCCAACTTCAGATCATAGTCCAAACAGGTACAGGAACCTCAACATCCTCTATCCAATCACTTTCAATTGCTTCATCACCATCTTCTACTGTTAGCTCAATGATGGCACATAATCAACCTCGACCAAGGCCATGGACCAACCCAAGATCTATCAGAATGCCTACACCTTTGAGCCAATTGCTAGCACATCTTGAAAAATGGTTACCAAAATTTAATCCTGACATTGGCTTGTTAGAAGAAGAACATATAAACAATTTCATGTTATCAATCAAATTGAATGGAGTAACGAAAGAAGATGCACTTGTTAGACTATTTCCATACATTCTACAAGGAGCAGCTGTGATGCTTTTCAGGAGCAATTTCTAACTAAGTTTGGAGACGTTGGGTCTACAACAACTTTGATTAATGATCTCTCCAATCTTAAATCCAAATCAAAGGAACCCATCAAAGACTTCAACTCACGCTTTGATAAACTGTTGAATAAAATTCTTGCGACATCCAAGCCTAGTGAGGAAGTCCGAAATGAATGGTATATTTCTTCCTTGCCTTCAAACATAGCCATCTTCGTTGATAGGGCTGCTAAACCAACATTAGTAGAAAATATGAAGGAAACAATCGCTGTTGAAAAATGTATCCTCGCTTTGGAAAAGAAAAACGCTATAGAATAAAGGAAATCCAAAAAAGTTACCTTTAGAGATGATTCAAAGAAGAAAGCAATCAAGGATTCATATGACATGGAAGGTTTACAAAAAGTTCTTGAAACTATGTCTAATGAAATGGTTTAAATAAAAAAGCAAGTAGCTGAAACTTCTACGAAAAAACCATTTAGGAACTTTAAAAGAAATCAACCAACTGATCCTAAACCACCTAATGCTATATCTAATGTAGAATTTGATCTAGATGATGATGAAGATGAAGATACCGTTTTATCATCTGAAGAAACGGAAGAAGATGAAATAGTTGAATGTCATGGAATGTGGCACTTTATCTTACCAAACTCTGATAAAGAAAGTGAACAGGAGATTCTCCCAGTAAGTACCAGAATAAAAAGTACAGTAGAGCCTAATCAAGCAAATTCAAAGAAGAAAAACTCAAGTCCTGTTACTAAAGACAAAGCCCCCACGAAGAAAACTCTAGTTGTGTCTCCCCACAATCAACCATCATCCTGCAATCCTCCCTCATCATCTAAAATGCTAGTAGTTTCAGATTCCATGGACTATAACATTATGGAAGACATGAAGAAGACTCGAGCAAATATTTCTTTACATGAACTTAGCAAGCTCAAAAATCAAGAAAAGTTGCTGCTTAAAGAATTACATGCAATAACTTCTTCTCCTCTTGCAACTAGTGTATTATCCAAGGCTACCAGAGGATCAAGAAAGCCACCATCTGATAAGGTAGATGCTACTGATGTTGTTTTAATTGGGGATAGGTCAAATTCTCACACTCCTCCTTTTCTCTTGACTTATGAGATCTATAGTAGAAATTTGCATAGTAATTTGATAGATTCAAGGGCTTCATCAAATATAATGCCAGCCTCAGTTTGCTCTAAGTTAAATATTGAGCCCCAGAAGTCTGCAGTTCATATTGTTCGATTAGATCGAGCTAAGGTTCAAGTTTTAGGAGAAATAAATTCAATTACTATCAGATTATTAGCTGATCCCAGGGTTGTCCAAAGAATTGATATATTAATTGTTGACATCCCTGAGTTTTATGGTTTGATCCTTAGCAAAGATTGGTCCGAAAAACTTCACAGTTATATTTTGACTGATTGGTCTCACATGTGGCTTCCCTATAATAGGAAACCAAATCAAATCAGAATATATCATGAAAAACATTTGACTCATACAATAACCGAGTTTAAAGAAGAAAATCAACTTGTAGCCTTCAATAATAACATTCTTGGAAACTATTCAGCTGAATCATTTTTTGGGAATTTTAATGCTCAACAATCCCCTTTTATTATTAGTAGTGTCATGTCACAAATCGAAAATTTCTCCCATATTGATACCTCAAAGTTTGTTAGTGTTGCTGATGAAATTGTAAATAAACTTGTAAATAAGCCTTTATTTTGGTCTTTGTATTTTGATGGATCAAAATCTAATGACGGTGCAAGAGCAGGATGTATTTTAGTTAGTCTAGAAGGAGAAAAAGTGATGTTATCATGTAGACTAGAATTTGAGTGTACCAATAACACTACATAATATGAGGCATTGATTCAAGGGCTCTATAAAGCAATAGGCCTGAATATTCAATATCTAAAAGTATTTGGTGATTCCGAAATTGTCATTAAAAAAGTGAGAAATACTATCCACTATCTCTCAGGGCATCTCAAACATTAGCAATCACTTGTTCAAGATCTCATAACTCATTTTCTGGCATTTGACATTTCTCCTATTCCTAGATCACAGAATGCAGCAACCGATCTTTTGGCTAATGTTGCTTCTAAACTCCTTCCATCCGAGGGTTATAGTCCAAATAGGTTTTCTATTGAATTAATTTTTCGGCCATCTGTTCCAAATAATGTCACCAATTGCCGTGTGTTTAATCATGATGATGATTTCTTAAATTTCTTGACTTCTGAAGGGTCTTATGATGATTAGATTATTGATGAAAGCAATCACGATCTTCAATTAAAACAAAGACTCAATGAAAATCCTATTCCTAAATCTGTGGTCAAGCTAGAAGATCTTTATGATATTAAAGATAGATTCAAAAAGGTCACTAATGCAAAAATTCAAAGTTCTACTTTAAGGTTTGAATTAGTAAATCTTGACACTGAGGCCAAACCACAAAATGTCAATCTAGGACTTGGACTTTCATCAGATGAAAGATTTGCTTTCATCAGATTATTAAAGAAATACAAAAATGTTTTCACTTGGAATTATGAAGATCTGAAAACATATGATACTTCTATCATTCAACATACAATTCCAATGATTTTTGATGAGTAACTTGTACAACAGAAGCTAAGGAAAATTCACCAAATCTTGAAAGTCAAATAAAAAAAGAGTTGAATAAACTCTTTAAAGCCAAAATAATATTTCCTATTAGACATTCTAAATGGGTCTCAAACTCAGTACTAGTAAGAAAAAAGAATGGAGATATTAGGATTTGCATAGATTTTAGAAATCTCAAGAAAGCATGTCAGAAGGATAATTTCCCATTACCAACAATGGAGTAGATACTTCAAGCAGTAGCTGGCTCGTAGTTAATGTATTTTCTTGACGGTTTTTCAGGATACAATTAGATACTGGTACATCTAGACGATAGATTAAAGACTACATTTAGAACTAAATGGGGAACCTGTGCTTATCAGAAAATGTCTTTTGGTTTGATAAATTATGGAGCTACTTTTCAACAAGCCATGGATATAGCCTTCAAAGGTTTGATCAATAGGACATTCATTGTTTACTTAGATGACATAACTGTCTATTCTAAGAAAAAGAGCAATCATCTGCATGATTTAAAATAGATCTTTGAACGTTGCTAAAAATATGGGATTTCTTTAAATCCCAAGAAATCATTCTTTTCTCTTAATGAAGGTAAACTCTTAGGATTCATTGTATCCAAAGATGACATATACATTGATCTGGACAGGATAAAAGAGCTTTCTGATATCCCTTTGCCACATAATAAGAAATCTATGCAATCATTTTTGGGACAAATAAAATTTGTGAAGAGATTTGTTCTTGATTTTTATCATATAGTTTTTCCTTTGCAATCCATGATTAAAAAAAAATCAGTCTTCAAATGGGGACATAATGAAAAAGTGGCCTTCACCTCGATCAAACAAGAAATCATGAATGCTCCTACATTGAATACCATGAATTTTTCTAGTCATTTTATTTTGTATACTTTGGCCACTGAAACATCTTACGCTGTTGTTTTAACACAGATCAATGACCAACAAGTAGAAGCACCCATATCTTTCTTTAGTTATAATTTGCAAGGTGTTGAGCTCAACTATTCCAAAGTTGAAAAACAAGCTTTTGTTGTATTTCTGTCTATCAAACACTTTAGACCATTCCTCCTAAAAGCACACACTAAAGTAATAGTCCCATTCTCTGCATTGAGACAATTGCTAGTTCAAAGGGAAGTAGGAGAGAAGAGAGCTAATTGGGTAACAACTTTACAAGAGTATGATATTGATATTAAACTAGCGAAAATTGTTAGAGGACAAGGTTTTTGCAGGTTATTGGCAGGAGCTTCCAATATTCCAGACCATGAAGATTCAAATAATATTGCACAAGTAAATGAGATAAGTATCATTAATTCTGAATCTAAATATGTTGATATGATCTTTTAATTGAAAAATGGATATGCTCCCCCTGAATTCAGTTACAAAAAAAAGCGTGCCTTAAGATTAAATTCCAAACACTTTGAAATCATTGATAATGTGTTATTGAGGAGAAACTATGATTCAAATTTTTTAAGATTCCTTGAAAAAACTGAAGCACAAACGGTTTTGCAGGAATTGCATGACGACCCAACAGGTGGACATTTTAGAGGAGACACTACAGCTCACAAAATACTACATGCTCGATATTATTGGTTGACTTTGTTTAAAGATGCCCATGACTACGTAAGGAAATGTAAGATATGCCAAACTGCTAGTGGAAGACAAAGGAAACCAGCCTTTCCTTTACAACCAGTAAACATTGAACAACCATTTGAACGATGGGGGCTTGATATTATAGGAGAGATTTTTCCACACTCTTCCAAGCAACATAGATACATCCTCATGGCCACAGACTACTTCACAAAGTGGGTAGAAGAAGTTCCATTAAAGGTAGTCAATTCTCATGCAATTATTGAATTTATTGATCATTTCATCATTACAAGGTTTGGTTTACCTAACGTGCTTATTTTTGATAATGCATCTTATTTTTCTGGGAATAGTATAGTTGAATTTTCTCTTAAGAGAGGTTTTAAGTTAAAATACTCAGCAAATTACTATCCTCAAGGAAATGGCTTAGCAAAGTCAACTAACAAGAATCTCATCAAGATTATTAAACGAACTGTTGATCAAAACCAAAAGAATTGGCATAAATATTTAATATTTTCATTATGGGTAGATCGCATAACTCAGAAGGCCTTAATAAGTACTTCTCCTTTTAATTTGGTGTATGGGAAAGAAGTTGTAATACCACCAAATTTAGCACTCCCATCTCTAGCCCTAGTACAATTCTTTGAAGAAATTCCTTCCTCCTCTATTCAATTGAGGTTTGATCAAATCCTTAAATTGGATGAGGAAAGAGAAAATGTCAAAATTACTCATGCTAAACATCAGCAAGTCATTAAATCTTCTTTTGATGTAAGTTCTGCCAGCTCAAAAACATTACAGATTGGTGATCTCGTTTTGAAATGGGACAAAGAACATGAAGACAAAGGTAAGCATACCAAATTTCAGAAGATGTGGCTTGGACCATTTCAGATTGTTGAAAAGATAGGCTCATCAATTATTCTACTGCAAGACTTATCAGGAAAGAGAGACTCTTTTCCTATGAATGGGCTTATCTTAAAGAAATTATTTTCTTAAGGAGGTAACCCCTTCTTACCTGTACATATAATTTATGCAAACTAGCTTCTTTTAGGAAATAATGTTGTAAATAGTCTACCATTGGCTTTTCCCTATTGAAAAGCTCTTTGAAAAAATATTGTGAAAACTTGCTTTCAAAAAGTAGAAACTTTTAAGGAAATGATTACAGTTTTGGAAATTAGATAAAACATGAAACTTTGAGATGCTCTTTAAATTTGTGAAATCTTCCAAACCTTGAAAATACAATAAATCATTTTTAGTTTTATCAGTTGAGAAAGGTTATTTATAAAAAGGTAAAGAATTTTTCCAACTAACCATCCACAACTCTAGAATTGTCATCCATAAACTCTTAAGGAGTAAGTCATTCACCCCATCCAATAGGTTTATGATTTTTTAGAGTGTAATTCTAAAATATATATGATTTAAAAGATAAGAGGTCTCATGACGAGCCTAATTACCATGATCATAGGGAACTAGTTAAACTGACATTACCAACACTGCATACCAAAACAGGTTAATGGATTATAATTATAAGACAAGGGGTATCATTACGAGCCAACTTGTTGAGTTCAATTACAACTAGTGAATGGCATTGTCATCTTTTGGCTCCCAAACCAGGACAATGGCTTTTATCCAAATGAAAATACATGAAGATATATCTTTTTGGATTTACCTTTCAAAGTTATACTCTTAGATGGATGGGACAGTGAATGATTGATGGTTAAAAGGTAACCCTGTCGAGACTATAGATGTTTGCTGGCAGTAGAGGCACTACCTGTGACAAAAGAGTAAATTTAAAAGCTGAGTTGGAAGAGCCCCCTACTTTATCTTTAACAACCAATCAAAGCTTGAAGAAACCAAAAAATGTTTTTATTTTATCATAAGCGTTTGTAAGTGAAATTGCAAAATTGATATTTTGTTTATTCAAAGTAAGATTTGTTTTATATAACCAATTCTTTGATAGTTTTATTTTCCTCAATTAATTCTACTGAAAGGTTTTAGAAATTTCATTATTTTTCAGAGATATCTGGTTCTACCAGTGAATCGCCAATTGTTGTGCTATACCACAACCCCCCATTTCAATTTTTAATTTTAGTCTTAAAATGCTAATAAGAAATGGGTCCCCTTTAGAATATAAAAAAGCAATAAAACCTTTTAATAAAATAGATTTGCCATATTAGTCATATAAAATTTGCTTTATGAGTATTTAGGACCGCTCATCGCAAATCACGATTCTTTAGAACCCATGAACATCCATTTGGAAAGTGTGATGCGATCAGATTCATAGCAAAACCCTCATCGCAAAGTTTTAATCAAAATAGGCCATTTATAAAAAATACGATGTGATATAACTATCGCGTCTCACACATGATTAATCCCAAGGAATGACTTCTAGCGTTTCATTGAAACCTTGCGATGTGATAAGGCTATCACAATCACATATCGTTGATCCATAGGAAAGCATCCAAAACACTCCATTGAAAAATTACGATGCGATATAAATATTGCATAGTGCACTCTCGATAAAAGCGAGTAATAAATACTATGAATACATGCGATATAGGGATAAAGCAATTAGAAAGAAAAAACATGATTTGCCAAGTTTGAAACCTGCTGTCTCCCCATGCTAGCTCAACACTCATTGCAATCGCAACAATGCAAAGAAACCTTTTGAGCATGGTGTATGTAACTTCCGATTTGTGATACGCGATGATTCCACAAATATTAAAATAATACAATCACTAATCGCAAATCGCAGAGTCATGACACCTATTCTAAAAAAGGACCCTTACGAAACCTGCGATGCGACATATTTTACTTCAGCATTAAATTTTCACGTTATGAAGTTACGGTTAAAGCATTATGGGGTAAGTATGGTTAAGTCCTTTAAGGATTTCATCCATGGTGGCTATGTACAATATAAGATCTTTTGCATCTAATGCGCATAACTGCTTGTAGTCTGTAATTTGTGTATTATCTCCTCTCAAGATTTTCGCCTATTATGCTCCTCTTTCTCATTTTGCAGTGTTAATCCAAAATCACACAGTTGGTCAAGATGTCTAAGAAATCTCGAAAGGTAAAGGCCCCCATTACAGTGGAAGAAGGACAAGCAAAATTGGTGTTAATTGCAGATGTTGCTTGTCAAGGCCTTGGTAAAATCTCGTGGGAAGGAATATATGCTTTACTTGAGGTAGAGAATCCAAAGGAGATAGAAGAAGAAGCAACAACTAATGGAATTGATGAAATAGAAAACACTCTCAGTGATTTGGCTAGCTCTTTCCTCCATAGAATAGTCACCCGTGCGAAAGTTTTACCATATAATGATCTAGTGATATGGGTAATCGAAAGTATTAATATAACAGACAGAGCTTTCTTCACAGCCGATGGAAGGATGTTCGGGACATTCAAACTTGAAGATGTCAAGAGAATGTATCACTTGTCGGATCCCCAATGACACTACCAAAAATCATTCCTGGAAGATTTCGCTAAGGAGAACTAGATAGAGTCAGACCCTATCGCACAGTGGAGACATTTTCCTAACAAGCATAAACATGAATCTTTTGGTATGTACTCTGTGGACTCCTTAGCATCTCCATATTGTTATGCTGCTTCTATGGTATGTAGGTTCCTTGGAAGTCCCGATTCTTCTATATTTTCTATAGAAATGGTTCCATTGACAGAAGCAGCAATCAACTGCTTTGTTATGGATTAGGCAACCATTCTATCGGATAAAATGGCTAGTCAAATACTAGATTATAGAAGGAACATATTTGTCACCACTTGAGTTGTGCCCCCATTCTATATGAGCACTTACATAATTGACAGAATTTGTTTTAATTCTAACTTTCCCATCCTAGGTTGGAAATGGACTACTCAGGATCCAACCCCCATTCATATTTATCATAATTACTTATGGAAGTTTGAACAGAAATCATTTATACAGGATTTGCCATGGTTTCATTTTACCTGTCCATCAAGCCATCTTTAATAAACCTGCTCCTCAGTTGTCTGAGGAGGCCAGCATTGATTTAACCTCAATCAATAGTTGGTTTGGGGAGGAGAAGTTCACTTATATTAGGGTTTTTGGCAGTATTACAGGCCCTCATGTCCTTCCACTCTACATTCCAGATAAGCTATTAGCTAGGGAAATAACCTACCAGATAGTGGAAAAAGGGACGTCCAAAAACCTTAAAGACTCTAAGAAACAAGTGTGGCCTCCATTTCCCCTCTGCTGTGGCACTTACACATTGCATGATTTTAAACATGCCGAGAAAGAAGTAGAGAAAATAAAGGATTTGAGTCTAGCGATTATTCCTAAGAGACAATATCATGCAAACAAGGTCGTGTTCAATTTCACCACTCAGGTGAAAGTTAGTAAATTCATACATGAGAATGATGAGTTTGATGACTTATTCGCTCTAGCAGAGTTATTCTCACAAGTAAGTCATCTGGAAAGATTCAAATTGGGAGCTGAGAAGATGGACAAATTCATGGAATACAGGACATGGAGGTTATTGACAGTACCACTGGATCTATTAGATACTACACCTATTGTTCAGCAAGCAGAGCACCGTAGGGAGTAGACTATTGAAAAGATTTCCGGAGAAAGTGAAGCAAGTGAAAAGACCAGTGAACCGCTTAGCACAAATGTTCATATTGACCCCATCCTGATTAAAGAATGGGAGCAATTTGATCAAAAGATCAAAAGCCAGAGTGATCCCCAAAACATTATCACATGGGCTTCGCTTGCAACACAATGGACCAATGTTCCTGATAGTGCGATTGAAGGAACACCTAATAAAAACATTGCTCAGAAAGAGATTGAAATAATTCTTGAAAATCCTTCAGGAGAAATTACATTGAATATTGAGGAAATAAAACCCTTGGATGTATTGTACAGTCCAAAACATAGGGTTGTAGTCAAGAGACAGAGGAAAAAGAGGAAAACAAACCAAACATCATCCACATCTCCTCAATCTGAATTTATGAATGTTTTATGGAAGGATTTAGAGGTCAATCATTATGAGGATTTGACTCAGTTATCTCAATTTGCAGGGGCATACACAACTGCTACAATTGATAAGGCAACTGAAGTTAACCAATTTTTCAAAGAAAAGGATCAAAGGATTAATCACCTTGAAGAACAAGCAGCAATAGAACAACAAAAGATTAATTAGCTTGAGGAACAATTGGTAGAAGAAAAATAAAAGAACGAGTAGCTTGAGGTACAATTAAACCTGGAGAAACAGAAGATCGACCAGCATGCCATCCAAAAACAACAAAAGTTGTCTCAAGAGCTCAAACAGCTTCAATTGACACATCAACAAGAAATTAAGGCTAAAGAGGAGCAAATCACATAGCTACATCTCTATATGGAATAGTTCAAAGATTATCCCAAGGTTGAGGAATTTAAAAAGGAAGCCTTAGAGGCAAATAAAGCCTTATCTCAACAGCTGGATCTAATTTTCCATAAAATATCTCTTATCGACCCATTATGCATCACAACTACATCACTGATCGATCAAGAAGTTAATACCATATTAGAATTTGAGGATGCAGATTATAAGGTCACAAATTACCTCTCCTGACAAAGCATAGAGGAAGGAAGGGTTGCTAAACTATTGAAAATTCAAGAGTTGCATAAAGAAATATTGTTTTTAGAATGGGAAACACAGTTGATAAAGGCATAAAGGGCTACCTCCAAGTTGAGGGCTATAATGAATATTGTGATTGAGCTGGTAAATGATAATTTATATGGAGCCAATTTAATTTCTAATTGCTCCCCAAGAAATCTTCCAAAGGTGAAAGTATTAGAAAATCAATGGAAGCAAGATTTGGCCACCAAATATGAACAACTCAACATAATACAAAGCCTTAACTGGGATGCATATTCGTCCTTTTTGGTCAAGACGCACAGCTAACAGATAGCCATCTAATGCCTTGCCGATGCTGTTGATCGCATGATGCCCGAGCTTTCAGATGCCACATACATGGGGCAACTAAATTCCAGGATGTGTCATCCTCCATAAATTCAAAACATGCTCTCAATTTGTCGGTTGCGGATAAAGGAGAAGAAATAGATGTGATGAATCTTTTCAAAGGAAATCGCAATACTATTTTTGCAATTCAAATCCCACATTTTAATGTAGGCAGTTCCAACAACTCTCAACGATTTTTGTGAGTGGGTTGTTTTAATTTTATTATAAAACCCCTTTCATGTTATTTTAGAAGGGGTCCTCAATTTTTACAAAAACTAGACTTGAGAAGTTGCACTTCTGCACTTATTAATTTATTTTTTATAAGCCATGGATCAAGGTTTCAGATTTTTGTGAAAGAACTTCAATCAAGACCTGCATTTTTGTATCTCCTTGGAGTTTCTGGAATAAGAAGGTGGAACCATAATGTTATTTACATAACGAAACTCAAATGCATTCGGTATTTCTATCACTATTATTTTTTTCTTGTTCTTTATGTAATTAGAATTCCATTTAATTTGCTATTGTTAATGTATTAACATGCTTCAAGCAACTCTATATTATATCACTTATGAATGATTTAGAATTGTTATATTAAAAGATATATGTCAGTAATAAATATTAGTATGTCATGCGATATGTTTTTTACAATTATTTTGTTTAATTTATTAAATAAAGAAATAATTATTTAAATGCATCTTTCTATGGATAAGTAAATCATCTATATGATTATTTGTCTGCTAGGGATCATCAAGAATCACATTGTTATGATATTACCCGGGTTTTTTTCACTTACTGGTTCACGGATACGCTGGTCAGTGGGTAGCCGCTACGTCCAGGGGTTTAAATCTCTGAGTGGACGCCACACGAAGGGAATCAACACCCCTCGGCCTATTTACTGACCTAACCCCAAGAGCTTTCGGGATTCGACCCTATGACCTCCCATTGGCGAGGCACTTGATTTGACCGATTGAGCTAACTCTTGGGGCTATGATATTACCCGGGTTATATAGATATTTTTGTATATTTTAGAGTTATATGTTAAATCACCCATCATCTTTGTTATACATTTAAAACACTCATTCATCAAACCATACATTATTGGGAAACTAGTCCCATAACATCCAATAGGAGCCACCACACCAAATGGAAAAGGATCTATACTAAGGTTCGAACCAGGTGATTATCCCCAATGTTGGTGCTACGATTTTAGAGGCATCAACATTTTGGTGCTAGAAGGAGGGCCTAGCTATGAATGGTGAGTAAATCTAAATCCATAGGCCACTCTAAGAGTAAAACTCCCTCACCATCTCCTCCAACTTCTCCTTCGCATTCTAAATCTCCTATACCTAAGCGAGAAGTTGAAAAGGAAAATATAACACCCACTACTGAGATCCTAAACACACCAGACAATTCTTCTCCTGAACCCCATGAAGTACAATCTTTGATTCATAAACTCCAAGGGTTTTCAATATCCCAAGAAGAGTCTGAGTTATCCCAAGGCAGTGTGACTTCGCAATATATCCTATCATAACCGCTTACTAAGGAAAAGAGTGAAAAACTTGGTATTCCACCAGTTGAATTCCCTCTACCAAGTTGAAAAAGGGCTAGGAAGACACCATCAGAATCTAACAGTGATACTTTGTCCTAATCATCATCCATTACATCCATACCATTGCAAGGTCATCCATCTGTTTCCAAACTTTAGATCATAGTCCAAATAAGTACAGTAACCTCAACATCCTCTACCCAATCACTTTCAACTGCTTCGTCACCATCTTCTATTGTTAGCTCAATGATGGCACATAATCAACCTCGACCAAGGCCATGGACCAACCCAGGAGCTGTCAGAATGCCTGCACCTTTGAGCCAATTGCCAGCATATCCTGAAAAATGGTTACCAAAATTTAATCCTGACATTAGCCTGTTAGCAGAAGAACATATAAACAATTTCATGTTATCAATCAACTTGAATGGAGTAACGGAAGAAGATGTGGTTGTTAGACTATTTCCATACACTCTACAAGGAGAAACAAGATTGTGGTACTTTTCATTACCACTAGGATCTATCAATAGATGGGATTATTTTAAGGAGAACCTACCTAAGTTTGGAGATGATAAGTCTACAACAACTTTGATTAATGATCTCTCCAATCTGAAATTCGAATCAAAGGAACCCATCAAAGACTTCAACTCATGCTTTAATAAACTGTTGAATAAAATTCCCGCGACATCCAAATCCTAGTGAGAAATTCCAAAATGAATGGTATATTTCTGCCTTGCCTTCAAACATAGCCATCTTCATTGATATGGTTGCTAAACCAACATTAATAGAAAATATGAAGGAAGCAATCGCTGTTGAAAAACATATCCTCGCTTTGGAAAAGAAAAATGCTCTAGAAGAAAGGAAATTCAAAAAAGTTACCTTTAGAGATGATTCAAAGAAGAAAGCAATCAAGGATCCATATGACATGGAAGGTTTACAAAAGGTTCTTAAAACTACTTCTAATGAAATGGTTGAAATCAAAAAGCAGGTAGCTGAAACGTTTATGAAAAAAACATTTAGGAACTTTAAAAGAAATTAGCCAACTGATCCTAAACCACCTAATGCTATATCTAATGCAGAGTCTGACCTGGATGATGATGAGGATGAAGATACTATTTTATCATCTGAAGAAATGGAAGAAGATGAAACAGTTGAATGTCATGGAATATGGGACTTTATCTTACCCAACTCAGATAATGAAAGTGAACAGGAGGCTCTCCCAGTAAATACCATATTCAAAAGTATAGTAGAGCCTAATCAAGCAAATTCAAAGAAGAAAAACTCAAGTCATGTTACTAAAGACAAAGGCCCCATGAAGAAAACTCCAGTTTTGTCTCCCCACAATCAACCATCATCCTCCAATCCTCCCCCATCATCTTAAACACTAGTAGTTTCAGATTCCATGGATTATAACATTGTGGAAGACATGAAGAAGACTCGAGCAAATATTTTTTTACATGAACTTAGAAAGCTAAAAAATCAACAAAAGTTGCTGCTTAAAGAATTAAATGCAATACCTTCTTCTCCCCTTCCAACTGGTGTATTATCCAAGGCTGCCAGAGGATCAGGAAAGCCACTATCTGATAAGGTAGATGCTACTGATGTTGTTTTAATTGGGGATAGGTCAAATTCTCATACTCCTCCTTTTCTCTTGACTTATGAGATCTACAATAGAAATTTGCATAACTGTTTGATAGATTCAGGGGCTTCATCAAATATAATTCCAGCCTTAGTTTTCTCCAAGTTAAATATTGAGCCCCAGAATTCTCCAGTTCATATTGTTAAATTAGATCGAACTAAGGTTCAAGTTTTAGGAGAAATAAATTTAGTTACTATTAGATTATCAGCTGATCCCAGGGTTTTCCAAAGAATTGATATCTTAATTGCTGACATGCCTGAGTTTTATGGTTTGATCCGTAGCAGAGATTGGTCCAAAAAACTTCACGGTTATATTTTAACTAATTGGTCTCACATGTGGCTTCCCTATAATGGGAAACCAAATCAAATCAGAATAGATCGTGAAAAACATTTGACTTATACAGTAATCGAGTTTGAAGAAGAAAATCAACCTATAGCCTTCAATAATAACATTCTTGGAAACTATTTGGTTGAATCTTTTTTTGGGAATTTTAATGCTTAACAATCCCCTTTTCCTATTAATAGTGTCATGTCACAAATAAAAAATTTCTCCCATACTGATACCTTAAAGTGTGTTAGTGTTATTGATGAAATTGTAAATAAACCTGTAAATAAGCGTTTATTTTGGTCTTTGTATTTTGATGGATCAAAATCTAATGATGGTGTAGGAGCAAGATGTATTTTAGTTAGTCCAGAAGGAGAAAAACGATGTTATCATGTAGACTAGAATTTGAGTGTACTAATAACACTACAGAATATGAGGCATTGATTGAAGGGCTCTATAAAGCAATAGGCCTGAATATTCAATATATGAAATTATTTGGTGATTCCAAAATTATCATTAAAGAAGTGAGAAATACTATCCACTGTCTCTCAGGGCGTCTCAAACATTATCAATCACTTGTTCAAGATCTCATAACCCATTTTCTGGCATTTGACATTTCTCCTATTCCTAGATCAAAGAATGCAGTAGCTGATATTTTGGCTAATGTTGCTTCTAAACTCCTTCCATTCGAGGATTATAGTCCATATAGGTTTTCTATTGAATTAATTTTGTAGCCATCTATTCCAGATAATGTCACCAATTGGTGTGTTTTTAATCATGATGAGGATATCTTAAATTTCTTGACTTTTGAAGGATCTTATGACGATTAGATTATCAATGAAAGAAATCATGATCTTCAATTAAAACAAAGACTCAATGAAAATCCTATTCGTAAATCTGTGGTCAAGCTAGAAGATCTTTATGATATTAAAGATAGATTCAAAAAGGTCACTAATGCAAAACTTCAAAGTTCTACTTTAAGGTTTGAATTAGTAAATCTCGGCACTGAGGCCAAACCACAAAATGTCAATCTAGGACTTGGACTTTCATTAGATGAAAGATTTTCTTTCATCAAATTATTAAAGAAATACATAAATGTTTTTGCTTGGAATTACGAAGATTTGAAAACTTATGATACTTCTATCATTCAACACACAATTCCAATGATTTCCGATGAGAAACCTGTACAATAGAAGCTAAGGAAAATTCACCCAAATCTTGAAAGTCAAATCAAAGAAGAGTTGAATAAACTCCTTAAAGCCAAATTAATCTTTCCTATCAGACATTCTAAATGGGTCTCAAACTTAGGACCAGTAAGAAAAAAGAATGGTGATATTAGGATTTGCATAGATTTTAGAAATCTCAAGAAAGCATGTCAGAAGGATAATTTCCCATTACCAACAATGGAGTAGATACTTCAATTAGTAGCTGGCTCAGAGTTAATGTGTTTTCTTGATGATTATTCATGATACAATCAGATACTGGTACATCCAGACGATAGATTAATGACTACATTCAGAACTAAATGGGGAACCTATGCTTATCAGAAAATGCCTTTTGGTTTGATAAATGTTGGAGCTACTTTTCAACGAGCCATGGATATAGCCTTCAAAGGTTTGATCAATAGGACAATCATTGTTTACTTAGATGACATAACTGTCTATTCTAAGAAAAAGAGAAATCATCTGCATGATTTAAAACAGATCTTTGAATGTTGCAAAAAATATGAGATTTATTTAAATCCCAAGAAATCATTATTTTCTCTTAATGAAGGTAAACTCTTAGGATTCATTGTATCCAAAGATGAAATATACATTGATCCGGATAGGATAAAAGATATTTCTGATATCCCTTTTCCACATAATAAGAATCTATGCAATCATTTTTGGGACAGATAAATTTCGTGAAGAGATTTGTTCTTGATTTTTCTCATATAGTTTTTCCCTTGCAATCCATGATTAAGAAAAATTCAGTCTTAAAATGGGGACATAATGAAAAAGAGGCCTTTAACTCGATCAAACAAGCAATCATTAATACTCATGCATTGAATACCCTGAATTTTTCTAGTCATTTTATTTGGTATATTTTGGCCACTGAAACATCTTACGTTGTTGTTTTAACACAGATCAATGACCAACAAGTAGAAGTACCCATATATTTCTGTAGTTCTAATTTGCAAGGTGCTGCTCAACTATTCCGAAGTTGAAAAGCAAGCTTTTGTTGTATTTAAGTCTATCAAACACTTTAGACCATTCCTCCTAAAAATACACATTGAAGTAATAGTCCCATTCTCTGCAGTGAGAAAATTGCTAGTTCAAAGGGAAGTAGGAGAGAAGAGAGATAATTGGGTAAAAACTTTATAAAAGTATAATATTGATATTAAACCAGCAAAAAATGTTAGAGGACAAGGTTTTTGCAAGCTATTGGTTGGAGCTTCCAATATTCCAGACCATGAAGATTAAGATAATATTGCACAAGTAAATGAGATATGTACCATTAATTTTGAATCTCAATATGCTGATTTGATCTTTTACTTGAAAATGGATATGCTCCCCCTGAATTCAGTTACAAAAAAAAAACATGCCTTAAGATTAAAATCCAAACACTTTGAAATCATTGATAATGTGTTATTCAGGAGAAACTATGATTCAATTTTTTAAAGATGCCTTGAAAAAACTGAAGCACAAATAGTTTTGCAGGAATTGCATGATGGCCCAGTACGTGGACATTTTAGAGGAGACACTACAACTCACAAAATACTACATGTTGGATATTATTGGCTGACTTTGTTTAAATATTCCGATGACTAACTAAGGAAATGTAAGATATGCCAAACTGCTAGTGGAAGACAAAGGAAACCAACCTTTCCTTTACAAACAGTAAACATTGAGCAACCATTTGAATAATGGGGGCTTGATAGTATAGGAGAGATTGTTCCACACTCTTCCAAGCAACACAGATACATCCTCACAGCCATGGACTACTTCACAAAGTGGGTAAAAGTAGTTCCATTAAAGGTAGCCAACTCTCGTGGAATTATTGAATTCATTGATTAGTTCATCATTACAAGGTTTGGTTTACGTAACAAGCTTATTTTTGATAATGCATCTTATTTTTCTGGGAATAGTATAGTTGAATTTTCTCTTAAGAGAGGTTCTAAGTTAAAATACTCTACAAATTACTATCCTTAAGGAAATGGCTTAGCAAAGTCAACTAACAAGAATCTCATCAAGATTAATAAACGAACTATTGATCAAAACCAAAAGAATTGGAAAAAAACCTTTAATATTTGCATTATGGGCAGATCGCATAACTCAGAAGGCCTTAATAAGTACTTCTCCTTTTAATTTGGTGTATGGGAAAGAAGTTGTAATACCACCAAATTTAGCACTCCCATCTCTAGCCCTAGTACAATTCATTGAAGAAATTCCTTCCTTCTCTATTCAATTGAGGTTTTATAAAATCCTTAAATTGGGTGAGGAAAGAGAAAAGGCCAAAATTACTCATGCTAAACATTAGCAAGTCATTAAATCTTCTTTTGATGCAAGTTCTACCGGCTCAAAAACATTACAGATTGGTGATCTCATTTTGAAATGGGACAAATCACATGAAGACAAAGGTAAGCATACCAAATTTCAGAAGATGTGGCTTGGACCATTTCAGATTGTTGAAAAGATAGGCTCATCAATGTTTCTACTGCAAGACTTATTAGGAAAGAGAGATTATCTTCATGTGAATGGGCTTATCTTAAAGAAATTCTTTTCTTAAGGAGGTAACCCCTTCTTACCTGTACATATTTTTTATGCAGACTAGCTTCTTTTAGGAAATAATATTGTAAATAGTCTACCATTGCCTTTTCACTATTGAAAAGCTCTTTGAAAAAATATTGTGAATACTTGCTTTCAAAAAATAGAAACTTTCAAGGAAATGATTACAATTTTGGAAATTAGATAAAACATGAAACTTTGAGATCCTCTTTAAATTTGTGAAATCTTCCAAACCTTGAAAATACAATAAATCATTTTTAGTTTTATCAGTTGAGAAAGGTTATTTATAAAAAGGTAAATACTTTTTCCAGCTAAGCATCCACAACTCTAGAATTGTCATCCATAAACTCTTAAGGAGTAAGTCATTCACCCCATCCACTAGGTTTATGATTTTTTACAGTGTAATTCTAAAATATATCTGATTTAAAAGATAAGAGGTCTCATGATGAGCCTGATTACCATGATCATAGGGAACTAGTTAAACTGACATTACCAATACTGCATACCAAAACAAGGTAATGGATTATAATTATAAGACAAGGGGTATCATTACGAGCCAACTTCTTGAGTTCAATTACAACCAGTGAATGGCATTGTCATCTTCTGGCCCCCAAACCAGGTCAATGGCTTTTATCCAAAAATAAATAAAAAGTAAAAAATGAAAATACATGAAGATATATCTTTTTGGATTTACCTTTCAAAGTTATACTCTTAGATGGATGGGACAGTGAATGATTGATGGTTAAAAGGTAACCCTGTCGAGACTATAGATGTTTGCTGGCAATAGAAGCACTACCTGTGACAAAAGAGTAAATTTAAAAGCTAAGTTGGAAGAGCCCCCTATTTTTAACAACCAATCAAAGCTTGAAGAAACCAAAAAATGTTTTTATTTTATCATAAGTGTTTGTAAATGAAATTGCAAAATTGATATTTTGTTTATTCAAAGTAAGATTTGTTTTATATAACCAATTCTTAGATAGTTTTCTTTTCCTCAATTAATTCTACTGAAAGGTTTTAGAAATTTCATTATTTCTCAGAAATAACTGGTTCTACCAGTGAATCGCCATTTTTTGTGCTATACAACAACCCCCAATTTCAACTTTTAATATTAGTCTTAAAATGTTAATAAGAAATGGGTCCCCTTTAGAATATAAAAAAGCAATAAAACTTTTTAATAAATAGATTTGCCAGATTAGTCATATAAAAGTTTCTTTATGAGAATTTAGGACCGCTCATCGCAAATCATGATTCTTTAGAACCCATAAAGATCCATTTGGAAAGTGCGATGTGACCAGAGTCATAGCAAAACCCTCATCATGAAGTTTTAATCAAAATAAGTCATTTAGAAAAAATACGATGTGATATAACTATCGCGTCTCGCACATCATTAATCCCAAGGAATGACTTATAGTGTTTCATTGAAACCTTGCGATGTGATAAGGCTATTGCAATCGCATATCGTCGATCCATAGGAAAGCATCCAAAACACTCCATTGAAAAATTGTGACGCGATATAAATATCGCATCGTGTGCTCTCGATAAAAGCAAGTAACAAATACTATGAATACATGCAATATAGGGATAAAGAAATTATAAAGAAAAATCGTGATTGCCAAGTTTGAAACCCACCATCTCCCCATGCTAGCTCAATGCTCATCGCAATCGCAACAATGCAAAAGAACCTTTTGAGCGTGGTGTTTGTAACTCCCAATTTGCAATATGCGATGATTCCACAAATATTAAAATAATACAATTGCTAATTGCAAATCGCAGAGTCGCGACACGTGTTCTAAAAAAGGACCATTACAATACCTGCGATGCGACATATATTACTTCAACATTAAGGTTTTGACGTTATGAAGTTACAATAAAAGCATTAAGGGGCAATTATGGTTAATTCCTTTAAGGATTTCATCCGCGGTGGTTATGTACAATATAAGATCTTTTGCATCTAATGCGCTTAACTGCTTGTAGTCTGTAATTTGTGTATTATCTCCTCTCAAGATTTTCACCTATTACACTCCTCTTTCTCATTTTGCAGTGTTAATCCAGAATCACACAGTTGGTCAAGATGTCTAAGAAATCTCGAAAGGCAAAGGCCCCCATTACAGTGGAAAAAGGACAAGCAAAATTGGTGTTAATTGCAAATACTACCTGTCAAGGCCTTGGTAAAATATCGTGGGAAGGCATATATGCTTTACTTGAAGCAGAGAATCCAAAGGAGATAGAAGAAGAAGCAACAACTAATGGAACCCATGAAACAGAAAACACTCTCAGTGATTTGGCTAGCTCTTTCCTCAATAGAATAGCAACCCGTGTGAAAGTTTTACCATATAATGATCTAGTGAGATGGGTAATTGAAAGTATTAATATAACATACAAATATTTATTCCCAGCCGATGGAAGGATGTTCGAGAGAAATTCAAACCTGAAGATGTCAAGAGAATGTATCACTTGCTGGATCCTCACCGACATTACAACAAATCATTCCTAGAAGCTTTTGCTAAGGAGAACCAGATAGAGTCAGACCCTATCAAGCAATGGAGACATTTTCCTAACAAGCATAAACATGAATCTTCTGGTATGTACTCTGTGGACTCCTTAGCATCTCCATATTGTTATGCTATTGCTATGGTATATAGGCTCTTTGGAAGCCCCAATTATGTTATATTTTCTATAGAAATGGTTCCATTGATATAAGCAACAATCAACTCCTTTGTTATGGATTGGGCAACCATTCTATCAGATAAAATGGCCAGTCGAAGGAACATATTTTTCACCACCTGAGTTGTGCCCCCATTCTATATGAGTGCTTACATAATGGACACAATCTGTTTTAATTCCTACTTTCCCATCCTAGGTTGGAAATGGACTTTTCAGGGTCCAACCCCCATTCATATTTATCATAAGTACTTATGGAAGTTTGAATACAAAAATCATTTATACAGGATTTTCCATGGTTTCATTTTATCTGACCATCAAGCCATCTTTAATAAACCTGCTCCTCTACTGTCTGACGAAGCTAGCATTAACCTCAATCGGCAGTTGGTTTGGGGAGGAGAAGTTCACTTGTATTAGGGTTTTTGGCAGTATTACAAACCCTCATGTCCTTCCACTCTATATTCTAGATAAGCTATTAGCTAGGGAAATAGCCTATCGGATAGTGGAAAAAGGGATATCCAGAAACCTTAAATACTCTAAGAAACAAGTGTGGCCTCCATTTCCCCTCCACTATGGTACTTACACAATGTATGATTTTAAACATGCCGAGAAAAAAGCAGTGAAAACAAAGGATCTGAGTCTAGTGATTATTCCTAAGAGACAATATGATCCAAGCAAGGTCGCGTTCAATTTCACCACTCAGGTGAAAGTTAGTAAATTCATACATGAGAATGATGAGTTTAATGACTTATTCACTTCAATAGAGCTATTTTCACAAGTCATCTGGCAAGATTCAATTTGGGAGTCAAGAAGATGGACAAGTTCATGGAATACAGGACATGAAGGTTCCTGACAGTATCTCTGGATCTCTTAGATATTACCCTTATTGTTTAGCAAGTAGAGCATAGAGGGGAGTAGACTATTGAAAATATTTCCAGAGAAAGTGAAACAAGTGAAAAGACCAGTGAACTGCTTAGCATAGATGTTCATATTGACCTCATCTTGATTAAAGAATGGGAGCAATTTGATCAACGGTTCAAAGGCTAGAGTGATCCCCAAAACATTATTACATCAACATCATCTGCAACACAACGACCCAACGTTCCTAATAGTGCAATTGAAGGAACACCCAGTAAAGACATAGCTCCGAAAGAGATTGAAATAATCCATGAAAATCCTTTAGGAGAAACAACATTAAATATTGAGGAAATACTACCCTTGGATGTATTTTACAGTCCAAAACACAGGGTTATAGTTAAGAGACAGAGTAAAAAGAGGAAAATAGACCAGACATCATCCATAGCTCCTCAATATGAATTTATGAATGTTTTATGGAACGATTCAGAAGTCGATCCTTCTAAGGATTTGACTAAGTTATCTCAATTTGTAGGGGCATACACAGCTGCTACAATTGATAAGGCAACTAAATTTAACCAATTGTTCAAAGAAAAGGATCAAAGGATTAATCAACTTGAAGAACAAGGAGTAATAAAACAACAAAAGATTAATTGGCTTAAGGAACAGTTGGCAGAAGAAAAACAAAAGAATGGGTAGCTTGAGGTACAATTAAACATGGAGAAACAGAAGATCAAACAACATGCCATCCAAAAACAACAACCAGTGTCTCAAGAGCTCAAACAACTTCAATTGACACATCAACAAGAAATTAAGGCTAAAGAGGAGAAAATCACACACAACTCTATATGGAACAATTCAAAGATTATCCCAAGGTTGAGGAATTTAAAAAGGAAGCCCTAGAGGCAAATAAAGCCTTATCTCAACAGTTGAATCTACTTTGCCATAAAATATCTCTTATCGACCCATTGTGCATCACAACTACATCACTGATCGATCAAGCAGTTAATATCATATTAGAATTTGAGGATGCATATGATAAGGTCACAAATTACCTCTCTTGGCAAAGTACAGAGGAAGGAAGGGCTGCTAAACTACCGAAAATTCAAGAGTCACATAAAGAAATATTGTTTTCAGAATAGGAAACATAGTTGATAAAGGCAGAAAGGGCTACCTCCAGGGCTATAATGAATAATGTGATTGAGTTGGTAAATGATAATTTATATGGAGCCAATTTAATTTCCGATTTCTCCCCAGGAAATCTTCCAAAGGCGAAAGTATTAGAAAATCAATGGAAGTAAGATTTGGCCACCAAAGATGAACAACTCAATAGAATACAAAGCCTTAATTGGGATGCACATTGATCCTTTTTGGTCAAGCCGCATAGCCAAAAAATGACCATAAAATGCCTTGTCAATGTTGTTGATTGCATGATGCTTGAGCTTTCAGATGCCAAATACATGAGACAGCTACATTTCAGGATGAGTCATCATCCAGAAATTCAAAACATGCTATCAATTTGTCAGTTGCGGATACAGGAGAAGAAATAGATGCGATGAATCTTTTCAAAGGTGACCACAATACTATTTTTGCAATTCAAATCCCAAATTTTAATGTAGGTAGTTCCAAAAACTCTTAGTGATTTTTGTGAGCGGTTTGTTTTAATTTTATTATAAAACCCCTTTCATGTTATTTTAAAAGGGGTCCTCAATTTGTACAAAATCTAGACTTGAGAAGTTGCACTTTTGTACTTCTTAATTTACTTTTCGTAAGCCATGGATCAAGGTTTCAGATTTTTGTGAAAGAATTTCAATCAAGACCTGCATTTTTGTATCTCCTTGGAGTTTCTAGAATAAGAAGGTGGAACCAGAATGTTACTTACATAACGAGACTCAAATGCATTCGGTATTTATATCACTATTCTTTTTGTCTTGTTCTTTATGTAATTAGAATTCCATTTAATTTGCTATTGTTGATGTATTAACATGCTTCAAGCAACTCTATATTATGTCACTTCTGATGATTTAGAATTGTTATATTAAAAGATATATGTCAGCAATAAATATTAGTATGTCATGCGATATGTTTTTTTACAATTACTTTGCTTAATTTCTTAAACAAAGTAATCATTATTTAAATGCATCTTTCTATGGATAAGTAAATCATCTATATGATTATTTGTCTGCTAGGAATCATCAAGAATCGCATTGTTATGAGATTACCCGGGTTATATAGATATATTTGTATATTTTAGAGTTATATACTAAATCTCCTATCATCTTTATTATACATTTAAAACACTCATTCATCAAACCATACATTATTGGGAAACTGGTCCCATAACATCTAGTTGGAGCCACCACACCAAACAGAAAAGGAGCTATACTAAGGTCTAGACCGGGTGGTTATCCCCAATGTCGGTGCTACGATTTTATAGGCATCAATAGGTTATGAGGTGTCGTCGACTCTTGTTTAATTCATTTTGTTGCATAGAAGTCCTTAAACTCTTGAGAGACATATTCTCCACTGTTGTTGCTTCTCAAGGCCTTGATCTTCTTCCTTGACTCTTTCTCGACCAATGCTTTGAACTCAAAAAACTTTGTGAAAGTTTGGTCCTTCTTCTACATGAAATAAATCTAGCATTTACAAGAATAGTCATGAATTAAAATCACAAAATACATTTTCTTCACTATGGATGCCATTGAGAATGGTCCACACAAATCAATATGAACTCACTCTAAGATAGCCTCTTCTTGACTGTCTCGATCATGAAAGGAAGACTTGGTGTACTTTCCCAAGCTACAACCTTTGCATGTGTCAACTTTCTCAAGTTTACCTTTGGGAAGTCCTATAGATATCTACTGCATTATCTTGAAAGCCCCATGATGCAAATGGCCCAACCACCTGTGCCACAACTCGCCAATGTCTTGGCTTTGCACCAATTATGCTTTCGTACTCAATGCTACAAAATCATCTAACTCTATTTTATAGAGATTCTTCACCCGAATCCATATCCTCTTGGTCTGACTCGTGGCTATGTGTCTTAGGAATGCCTTTCCTTTACTGAAGACAACATCGGAGCCTTTATCCTCCAACATCGCAACCGATACCAAGTTCTTCTTTAGTCCAGGCACATACTTCACATCTATCAAGGTGATAGGAGCTCCATGCTTCCTCTGAAAAGCAATCGTGCCCACTCCTGAAACACTATACCTTCTGTCGTCACCCATCTCTATGAGCATCTTGAGGTCTTTCTCCTCCAAGGCACTGAGTAAATTTTTATCACCGGTCATGTGGAATCAGGCTCCACTGTCAAGATACTAGACACAACCCATCATTGATGATAGCATTCATGCGACGAGGGTAAAGTCCATTACGAACTGAGAGGCTAATGCCTCACCTTCCGATCCTTCCGAGGATCCCTTCTTGGACTTCTTCAATGGGAAATTAGTTGCATAATGTCCCATCATGTGACAATTAAAGCATCTCACTTTAGACTTGTCACCCTTCTTCCCTCCATGAGAAGAATTCAATTTGGAATGGGAAGCCTTCCCATTCCCTTTCCTTGCCTTACTTACTAAGGCCAGATTTTCTTCATCATCATCCTTGGATGAAGAACCATATCGTGTGCTCCTCCTGATCTCCTCCTGCATAAGATTCGACCACAGTCGTTCCCAATCCAACAGTTTCTCCCTTCCATTCACAAAGCCTCGGTAGTTATTCCAACTCTTTAGAAGGCCAAGGAGAGCAAGGCTCACCATATCATCATCGGTAGTAGTTATTCCCACACTGCCAAGCTCATCTTTGCAGGTGGTGAGCTTTTTTAAATATGTGGAAATAGTATCACCCTTCTCCATCTTGATTCTTCGAAGCTTATCCTTGAGCACCAATTTCCTCTGGTCGCTAATGTTTTGGTAGAGGTCCTTCAATGTCTTCCACATTGAAAATGGAGTATCCTTCCCATGGATACTTGAGACAATATGGTCTCGAACTCCCTCAAGGATGATCCATCTCACCTTCGCCACACACTTCTTCCACTCAACCGACTGTTGTGCATTAGTTGAAGCTGGATTTGGGATTTCTTGATCAATGAATTCCTTCAAGCCATTGTCTTCTAATACAACCTCCATTCTATCTTTCCATGCTATGTAATTCGAGCTACCTTCCAAGGCATACTCGAGTCTCAAGCCATAGAATGCCATTGGCCAACCTTGAAGTATGATATGAATTTTATTTGCACCTGCAACCCCGAACTTCAAACTTCAAATTATCTTCTCAATATACTGTTCACAGATCTGATACCATGTAAAAAATTTCTACAAATCCAACTCTGATATCATGTAGAAAATCTGATGTAGGTTAGCGTGATAATGCAATATAAATCAAAGCAGAATACTATAGCCTACTTCTACTATCAATTTGTGGAAGCTTAACGATCGAGCTGAACAATATAAACAAAAGAAGAAGAATCAATGCACAATACAAATGAAAATACCTTGGGGAAAGCCTCAGCTAAAAACCCCACACTATTGTATTATCATACATGGTGGAAATACATAGGAATTATACAAAGCCTTAGCTCTCACAGCTAGCTAGCTCTCAGTACAATCCTCACATATGCTCACAGGAAATCTTGGCTTCTCTTCAGCCTTCCTCTCTGGCTTCTATTTCCTTGCGTTGTTCCTTGTGGATGATTCACCTTCAACTAAGTGGAAAACCTCTCTCACATACTGTCAGAACTGTGCAATCCTCAAGGATTAAATCCTTGATTACATGCATGAGTTTTCTCTTTGAGAAAACACATGCAACTAATAGAACAATGTCCTTGACTTTAATCTCAACTGGGTCTTTCTCAGAATAGACATGCATGAGTTTCTAATGAGGGATTCTACAGTTAACTGGAGTAGCACTAGTTGAGTGCATGCATGCATCAACTGACTGTCAACTCACTATTAGTTCCTCAAACAATTTGGGACTAATTTAAATGGACTTAACTCAGTAAACTGAGTTAACTAATTACAACTCAAATATAATTCAATATTATCTCCTTAATTTAAGGGATAACTCTTGCATGACTTCAGAAAGACTTCTAACTTGGATTTCTCCAACTAATTAATCTAAAATAAATTAATTAATTATTTTCAAGTATTTGTTAAGACTAAATTTGATTTTAATTCACAATTTAATTCAAGGACAAATTAAATTGGAATATTCTTGTTGCCGCATTTCAACAATTTCATCCTTTATCAATCTACTTAGCCCTTTAGAAACCACTAGAAGAAGTGTAGTAGAAAGACGACGCCCATGATAAAGACTCCTTCTCATATTGAAGAAAGGCGTGCCTGTTTTATTGATAATAATGATGAAAGAAATATAACTAATGCAATTTGGAACCCCAAAAAAAAGTAATGATATAAACCTAAATAGATGAGTAGATGTCGTCACTAAAAATACCTCCTCATCAACTTAGAGGAGATCACTATGTCTTTAGTCAAAGTTCAACCTTTTTCTATAGCCTATTTATCACTGTAACACACCCTTTATACTCAACAAAGTGCATTATAATGTTGGTCACCTAGCATGCGGACTACGTTACCCTAGTCTGTAACACTTAGTTTGGTCAGCTAGACCACGTTACCAAAAAATCACCTAGTCGCGAGTGCAAAAACCCAAGTTAACTCATTGTGACACTATCATTCACATAAGGAAACTCTCACATGGTGGAAGGTGATCATCTCAACCTCATATTTAACTTTTTCCTATACAAACAAAGCACCTAAAAGTGACTAAAATCCATTTGAATGAGGATAATTCACCCACTCTAAATATTTTGCCCAATTTTCATTGGAGAGAAACTGACAGTCCTCATAGCCTCCAATTACCTATAAATCGAGAGCTTGGCCATTGAGAAAAGATCAGAATTCAAAGCATTGTTATGTTGTCGAGATCATTAGTGAGAGAGAGTGTTGGAGGTAGGAGATGGAGGAGGTTATGCTGCAACTTTAGTATTTGGTTGTAAACATCCTTCTTCTAATTAATATATATATCATTTTTTCTTGCTTCCAAATTGTTGTTCAATTGTTATTTCTATTGTGTTTGACTAATGATTGTTTGGAAGCTTGAAATGTAATGATTCATTCAATGGTTTTGATTTCTTATTCACTATGATTTTAATTGGTGAATTGTTATGATACAAAAAGATTGATCTAGTATTTTTTATGTGTAGGACCATCCTTTGGAGCTAGCTAGGAGCACTTCATAAGTCACACTGACAACTCCAACATATATGGAAACGAGGGAAAACAGGTTCATCCTTTGCATTATCTTGTCAATTTTCAACTTGCTTCTTGTATTGTTGAATGAGTCATGTTTAGAATAATTGATCCCTTGTATTATTTGTCTTAGGTTTCTGGGAAAACCTAAAAGGGTCATTGTTTACCCATTCGAGAAATTATCCCCATAAAAGAATTGATAACTCCACTAGGGAGTATCTATCTTCTTTGTTTATTTTCTTCTTGTTGACGGTGCTGGATACCACCAACATACAAGGGGTCTCCTCATTGTGAAGTCTCAGTCAGATCTCACACTGTTTAGAGTAGGAGCCCCATTCAGAGTATCATCCCAACCGCCATAACTGTAAGGTTTGTGTTGGCTTCAATGAATAATATAAGAGATTATATACATAAGCCTTGAATAAGTAAGTAAGTTGACATTGTGAAATACTGATTGTTGTGTGTAAAAGGATACTTTCACGAGAGGGGAGACACAAGTGAGCCTCTAAAAGGAAGTAATAGTACTAACCTAAGAGAGGAACACAAGGAAAGAAATATTTGTTAGTTATCTAGAGAAATAGTTCACATAGACACAACGATCATTAAACTACATACAACACACCTTCAACAAGGTAAGTACCAAGGCCACCAAAATATTTCAATTTCCTTAGTACATATGAACGAAACATACATAACAAACATCTTAAGAATAGTCCTAAGCCATTCACAATACATGCATGAAAATGTTTTGGATCATCGAGCTTCAATTATAAGGTGAAATATCTAAGTACACAATTACAATAGTGAGGCACTAGTTCCAGTGGTGAAACATTAAGTCACTTCTTACTTCTCCAAAGAATAATTTTCTCTCCTATGCCAAATAGAGAAGCCAAGACTAGCTCTGCAAAGCTTAAGCCTAAAATAAACCCCTTTCCTTTAGTTATGAGGTTGCTTTTATAATAGGAGGAATGATCTTTCACATCCTCGTGACTCTTGGACTATTATCATGACTTTTGGACTTCCACTATGTCCTTTGGACTTCTCTATGTGACTTTTGGACTTCTCCTAAAAACATTTTGTCCATATATGAATAATTTACTTTTCATATTCCACATATGACTCTTGGACTTCCACACATTACATTTTTTCCATTCTCTAGAATACATCATTACATTCCACATGATGTGGCATGACACATGTACAAATATTGACCATTATGATGAAATTTGTACAAGTTACAACTTCACAATGATGACATGGACCACATGATGTGGTAGAAATGCCAAGTTGTATTCCTTATTGATTCATCTTGAATTCTTTATGGTAAATATGATCTATGCTTTTTCATGGGAGATCTTCTTTTTCTATTATCTTCTCCCTCCAAAGGGTCCTTGATAAATATCAGAATCCTCTGAGTCATCATGCAATGTCTTCTTTCTATCTTGGTTGATGATTTTCTTCATGTCTTGATGATTTTTCTTCTTTGTGCTTCTTCTCTGCAAGTATTCTTTGTTCATCTTTTTTACTATATTCCTTGATCATCACCTTGTCATGTTGAGATAGTATTCCCACTAATGAAGATAATTCATGGCAAGGAAAAATAAATCTTAAAACAATTATTCTATCACTACTTAGCTCATGGAATGATCAGCTCATGATAGGTCTGTGAGAGGATTAAAAAAAGGAGGCTTTCTGAGGAGGGTGCATTCAAAATCATCAATGGATTAGGAAGGTTCCACTATTCCATTTTACTACGTTGAAGGAAATGAAGGGTCAAAGCTCACAAGAGGAATTCAAGGTGTGCTTGTGTTCTCAAACAAAAGAGAGAGAAAGCTCAAGGGAGTAGGGCGCAGGTCCGAAGCATGAAGGGAAATCATTCATGGCTTCAGGGTGTGCTCATGCACTCAAAGAGGATAAGAGGGAATAAGGGCACACTCTTAAGGGACGAAGAGGTTAGGCTTCACTCCTTCAAGATGCGCTCATGCACTCAAGAGGACAAGGGGGGCACAAGCATGCATGCTGAAGAGATTAAGGTGATTATAATCATGTGTTCAGGGTGCACTCATGGAACAAAGGAGGGCAAAAGGGTGCACACTGAAGGAACGAAGGGGTCGGGTTTCGATCCTTCTCAGTGCACTCAACAGGAACTAGGAGGGTGTAGTTATTTGATTCGAAGGAGTGCACTCAAATGAAGGCTTTAGGCTTCATTATTGCACCATAAATCCTAAGGGAAGAGGGAAGGATGAAGGCTTTGTGCTTGGCGAGTGTGCCATGCGCCCTAAAGCTTTGTTCTTCATGAGTGCACCATGTGCTTTTGAAGAGACTAAGGATCCTTCGTTGTTCCAGTGCACTTTTTTGTTTTTAAGTGTTCTTCACTTTTTGAAGTGTGAATTTTTATTTTGAATTCCTTTTGGGATTGGGAGGGCACAATTCTTCTCCAACAATGGTTGTTGTTCATCTAGAATGCGCTTTTCACTGAGGGAGGCAACAAAAGGCTAGGTACTTGTCCTAGGAGGTACTAATGCATTGTGAGAGGGAGGAGACCTTAGAAAATACTGAGTAAATAAGTATGGGAGGAAAATATATGTCAATGAGGTGCATGAATAAGTTCCACTCTTCACCTAGTCAGAGGGCCAATGCCTTTACACTTGCACTAAGCTAAAGGACCAAGAAGGGATCCAAAATGACTCAAACATGACTAAAACATGGAACACGCACATAAATTCCATCAATAAAGCTAGAATGATACACATGACTCATGTATAATGATCACACCTCGAAACAATAGCAAAGTGACACTTATTTGTAAGTGCGATAGTTGAAACAACACATTACGACACAAAGCACAAGTTGCGAAAATTGTGAAAATGATGAAAAAAAGGTGCACTAATATGTAGGAATATGTCTAACACATATTCTAATGATATGTAAGATGATGTAATGTAGAAGAGAGAACAAGAACTAGATTTGGTGGTGTGAAAAGGTGTGACACACACACGAGTGAAATTAACAAAAGAGACACCTGTGACAGGAGGAAAACACCAAGATGACACTTGCAAAATGCAAAAAAACTTGAAAGAGACACATGCCGGAGTCAAGATAACATGAAAATAAAACTTATTAACGTAAAAATGAGCAAAAGCAATAGCCGCAAACAAGAAAGCAACTCTTGTGAAAGAGAAAGTGTGAAAAAAGACATTAGTTGATAAAACTCATCAAAGAATAAGTACAATCACAACCAAAGTGAGAGGGGTTTTCAATGAAAGTGGACATTGACTATTGACATGAGTTGAACATCACAAAGCCATTGTCTTGATGGATGATGCTATGCATTTTCAATCTTGCATAAAGGTAGTGTTCTCGTGAACTCATCGAATATTGAGCATGTGTGTGCAAGTGATTTGACAGTTTGAAACTAGGAAGAAGACTTGAACTTCTTGTAAAACATCAAATGATCATGGAGTAACCATAGAAAGACATATCGTATATCCTCAGTAAGCTCTAAAATTTAAGTGTAGGCAAAATTTTGGAGGGTGTTGATTATAGCGACAACACTTGGTGAGACACTGGTAGAACTCCAACTTCTTTGTTTAGATTTAATTACCTAAGTGAAAGGTATCAGTCTTTTAGGAAGTATTGATTCATCTTGCATATTACCTTGGATTCTCTAATTAACTCAGTTAGAGATATATTCTGTTATATACATTTTTGGGCACTGCAACCCCAATCATACATGTCCATAATGCAAGGGCTCCTAAGTCCCTAAAAGTGTTGCTTCACACCCTAAAGGAACAAGGTCAGCTCATTACATCATCTCCCAGAAGTTCTCCATAGAAAACTGCTCAAATGTGGTCAAAACTGGACCATACAAAATGCCTAGTGCAGAGGGTGTGATGCATCTCACCTGCTCATTGTAAAGGGTGTGATGCATACTGAAAAGCCCTTCTGTAGGGTGTGATGGGTGAGAGTAGACAAATGGCAAAGACAGTTTGCAACGTGGATCATCATGGAGTCTTCCAGAAACTTCTCCTGTGACACTTGGCTCTATGAATTCGCCCAAGGATGAGTAAGAGATCATCAATCTCCAAGTGGAATCAAGAACTATCAGAGAGAGGACACTAATCAAAATCCCAGGAGCTGACTCACCCCCTTGCAATCATCTATATATGGATCCCTCATCACAGAGATCCAAAGGATGGAATCTTGTATCTTGTAAGGAAGTGTTGTTGGTTTCCTGGTGCAACATCATAGTGTTGGGTGATCTACGCTTTTCATGAGGTGAAGAAGGGCTTTCAAGCTAAGAGGATGACGCTGGAACAGAACAATGGGTTGTAATCCTCTTTGCTCTTCTTGATATTAATAAAGCTATTCAAGTTTTCCTCCACATTCTTGTATGTTTGATGATATATGCATTAGTGTGGTCAATACATATCTGGTCCTGTATTGTTTATGATTGTAGATCTCTGTTCTTCGATAGTATTATGCTACTTTGTTTTCATAGGTGCTCTTTGAAGCTGGGTAGACGAAAGAGGACCAGCAAAGATCTGTTAGAAGGGAGAGGAACTAAGCAAGGAACCAAGCTCAAGACTGAGGTTGGTGTCCTTTGTTCCCCTCTTATCTACTTCTCATAAAGGAAAGCGAAAGTAGTTTTAGTTTGTTTGTTTCTAAGATAGCTACTAGTCTTAGTGGGACTAGCAGCTCCGAGTGGACACTAGATTTCCCGATAACAAAATGGCGGCTCCGCTGGGGAGCGAATAGATTGTTTTCTTGTCTATATTTGTTTATTTTATAAACTTACAGACGGAGCCTGAAGTCAAGCTAGCTAGCCTTCAAACTACATTTGCTATGCAAGTGCAAAGTAGATCAATGCTGCTTTAGTCTATCTCCGGGTTTTGTTTATAAACTAGACAATCGATTTGCAAACACTCTAATTTCCCTAGTGGTGGCTCTAGTAACCTCGTTATATCAACCCCTGTGGTTTATATTTACTGAACATCACTTGTTCGGCCGAAATCCCTGAACTGAATTGCAAACTGTGACCAAAGACCAAGTAAAAGTCTCACACTAGTACCATCGCACCCTCTCTTCAAGGAAGTTTGTATGCATCGCACCTCCCATGTGCAGTAGGTGGGATGCATACTGGATGCCCTGTGTAACAGGTGCGATGGTCAGAAAAGGTTAATTTTGCCTTCAAACTTTTGTTTTTCTTCACTCTCTTCAGCTCTATTCAAGAGTTTTGCTATTTGTGATCAGTATACCTCTATGGAAACCCCCTTCCCTTCCATCATTCTGCCTCCATTGTGCAAATAATTTTAAATGTTTTTATGTATTGTGCGCCATTTTCAGTTCTATTTTACAAAGAAGTAGCATAATCGAACTGTCGTTTCTTGATTTGGAAGTGTTGCAAGTGTCGTTTTCAGTCATAGAAGAGAATCCTATTGTTCTTGATGGTCGATTATACTATTACTCTTGTATTTGATTTGAATTAGTAGTTTTTCAAGTGTCAAAAACAATTTTCAATTCGAAATTGCAAAGTGTCATCGTTATCTTCCTTTCGTTTTGAAGAGAAATTTGTTAGTATTGTCACTTTGAAAAGATAATTCAGATTTATACTTAGCATTCTCCTTGTCATTCACACATTAAGAAGGCTGAAAACAAATACATGCATGTGCATTTTCATTTAGACTGCTTATTGGTTTGATTTAGGATAGTGCATCTAGTGTGTGCTCTGTGCTCTATGTTGAAAGAATCTCATTTTTCTTTCCTTAGTAGCTAGGATTTTCATTGCAAAAGAAGATTAAACGATTGTTTATCATCTTAGACTGCATTTTAGGAATTGTATATCTACATCACGTGGTGAACCTGAAAGGCAAATTTCTTAAGCAAGATCAAGTATAAAATAAATTCAATGAACATAAAAATGCTTTGGTACCTAATGCACAACATTTAGAAGTCTAGGCTAGAGACGTATTCCAGTGTCGTAAAGCCTGGTAACTATCACTTTCATTGCTGGTTGGGTGATTCCTCCTCTTTGAGATGAAAAGTGTCAGTACGGACTTGTGCTCCCACGTACCATCGAGTATTTATTGTGAGACCACAATAGGCTATATCCTTTATCCTTAGGAATCTGTGTCTGCTGCCCTATCGATCGCAATGCACTGAACACAACATTCGAGAAGATTGAATGTCGTACTGTAAAAAGTATTCAGCAGTTTTGTGATTGGTTTGGTAATCCCTCTGTCTAGATTTCCAAAGTAGTCTCTTTCATTCCTTTTTAGACTCCTTAAAGGAAAAGGTCCATCTGAGCACTTGTCACTTTAGGCTCATTAAAAATTGAAG
>APFE030359374.1:0-28044 GCA_000404065.3 Pinus taeda
TCATATTCATGGTGCAAAAAAACTCATGTACTTTAGCTTGGGGTGCAGATCAACTGTTATAACGTCGAATCCCGAGGTAGCCTGAGAGTTGCACACCTCCCCTAACTTCTCCAACATATCCCTCAAGCAATCAACACATCAGTTGATTTTTGGGAGGGCCATTTGCTTTGCATCCAATGGGGACTACTAGAGTTTGCTCAGGAGAATTACTTATGCTCATCTCTTTTTTCCCCATAGATCATTGCCCATGAAGCTGGCCACCAGGTCAGCGTTGTGGAAATGATAGATGATATCCAAAAAGAGTATCATTCTAAGGGTGTTGTTATAGTTAGATGACACTTGCAAGGAGCCATGATGAAAAATATCATGGGAAGCATATTTTGAAGGAGGTTTGACATGTCTCATGAGAATGAAGAAGTGAAGAAGCTGTGGGAGATGGTAGATGAAGGATACAAAATCTTAGGAGCATTCAAGACGGCAGTTCATCTTCCATGGTTGCAACTACTTGACCCTCTTCAAATCCATGCTCGTTGCACCCACCTCATGCCACCTGTGACAATTTTTGTTAGAAATATCATCGAGGAGCACAGTCCAGAAGCACAATGTAAATAAAGCGATGATCAAATTGATTTTGTTGATGTTTAATTATCTTTGAAAGGAGACTATAAGGTCGACAAGGAGGAGATGATCATTTTTCATTGGGAGATGATATTTTGTTGCACATACACGATGGCTTTGTTGACATAGTGGACCATGGTAGCTAATATTTGAGCGTGAATATTTTCACAGGGGCCATTGGCTAGATGATCGAGTGGATGGAATGTGCACTAAAGACATTGGTGTCTGGTCTGGTGTCTATGATCATTTTTATGCTCCTTCTTCTTTATGTGATATACCCAACTAGTGTCATCCCCGATGCAACAAATCTAATTGGGGTAAAAGCTACATAAGATGGGATTGATGACCAAGAATGAGATGATGATGAGCAGCACGCTACTAGACACAGTGGGTATTTGGATATTTGGGGGAATGCTGACATTGTATTTGTCACTGCAACGATCCTTGCTTTGTTTTTCCTACTCCATAGAGGTGTTGCGACATGGAAGGAATGCTTGGATGAATCACTAGTGTGGGACACACTTATATGGTTTTCTACACTTAATGTGATGGCAGACTATCTAAACAAATATAGTATTATTTCATGGTTTATCCAAAATGTTTTGAAGGGTTTTGGTGGACTTGGTCTGTCATGGAAACTTTATTTTGGAATATTGGTGTTGTACTTTTGTTCTCACTACTTCATTGTAAGTGTTGTAACACATATTGGAGCAATGTTTACTACCTTTTTATCCATTGCAAGTGCTCTAGGGACCCCACCTTTATTTGGGGAAATAGTTCTTTCTTTCCTTTAAAATATTATGAGAGGCCTTATACATTATGGTATTATATCAACACTTCTTTTTTATGGAGAAAATAGTGATTCATGGCTCATTATTTCTAGAACAATAGTGTGTGTTAGAATTTTGTATTACAATTTTATAGCAGTTAAGGGTGTTTATGGTGATAAGGTTATATTTTCTTACTATCTTGAAGCATATTTTTGGTTGTGACAAAGTACCCCTTATAATGCAAAGGCAATGTCATGGTGGGCCTATCAACTCACAGCCATGGGACTAAACAATGTGAAACTTCTCACTTGGATGACGTGTTTTCAAAATGTCACTGGATTGTGTGAATCTACAAATATAAGCCATCGGATCTCTATTGGATAAATCAACAAGTGATCACGAGGTCTATTACAGGGTATCTCCACCCTCGAACCCTCGTTCATTATGGTTATTGGTCCGCCACACAAAACCCTTTTTCAACGAAGTCTATTTTCTCAGCCACACACTGTCTACCTCACAGCTAGCCCACTAACATTAAAGGGTATCTCTATCATTGACTCTTCGATCATCATGGTTATGGGTCAACCACATAAAACCCATTCCCAATGAAGTTGATCTACTTGGCCACACACTGTCTACCACATAGTTGGCCCACCAAAATTATAGGGTATCTCTATCCTCAACTTTTCATGCATCATGGTTATGGGTCAGCCATGGAAAAACCTTGCCAGAGAAATCATTTTGGTTGGCCACATGTTGTAAATATCACAATTGTATCACAAGCATTAGAGGGTATGTCTATACTTGGACCTTCGTGCGTCATGGTTGTGGGTCATCCACAAACCCTTCATTATGTGTCAACCATGCAAAACACTTGTCTTCGACAACACTTGGTCATTCACAACTCATTTTCGAAAAATCTTCCCGAGACAGAACTTTATGAAATCAGTACCATTGCTTCCTATGGAGGGAGGAATGATCCGAATGGAAATATTCTCATGGTACTTTCCCACCCATGGTATTTACCCATGGTAATGATCTGAATGGAAATCTGCACATGGTATTTACCCATGGAAATATAACTAATTTTTTTATTATTATAAATAACAAGGCTATTTTTGTAATATGACAATTTTTCCAGCACAATGTAGTTGTAGCTATCATTTTATGTTCTAATAAGATTTAGTTCATGACTTATTTTCTGGTTTGGTTAAATTTTGGTTTTTTTTTTTTGCAACAATTCCTCGGATCTTGGGGCCCTCATCAATATCTGCATCAAGAAGGACTGTAACTTGTATGTTTTTGTGGCCATAACATAACCATTTTTTGTTATCATGATCTTGCATATCAAGTCTCATTAGAAATTATCATTGTTATAATCATCCAAAGTAGAAGATATTGATCATATATAAAATAAGGATAGGACATGTTGAAATGGATTGAAAAGTTAAGGATAGAAGACCAAACATACTCAAGGATTCAGTTAGAAGATGAGTAGCATTAACAACTCACTTTCAATTTCATTAAAGTTGAGATAAAGTTGCACCCAAAGAAGATATAGATAAAACTACAAGTTTAAATTATAATTTTTGAAGTTTCGAGTCTACCAAGACTCGATACAACAAAAGTCTCAATTTTTTTAGAGAAAGAGGGGAGAAGAATGAAAGAGGCCATAGAAATTGATCTATTATCATTCCTTTACATATATAATCTAATCATGAGTGAATCTACATAAGATAATTTCATTGTTGGTAAGGGATCCATCAAACTCAACCAACACACATTGTTCTATAGATCCATTTGTTATGTTCCAAAAATGGGAAGCTAATTTTTTTGTTAATTTTTTAAAATTTTGAAACAAAATTTCTGAAATTTAAAGTGCTAACAACAAAAACAAAAAAAGAAACAGATAGTAATGATTTTACCAACAACATCGATTCATTACTAATATCATAGAATTCCATAATTTACAAACATCATACCTGATACCAAATTTTAACAATACCAACAATAGGAAATAAACAACAGTAACAACTAGTAATACTAAAATTCTCATACACACTCACCACATAAGGTCTAAAAATATCTTGAGAAGTTGTGGATTCCAAACTAGACCTAATACAAGTTTGTAAGTACATGTGTTCTTATAGCCCAAAAAGTCTCTTCGAGACTATTTGTAATAGCACACTTCCAAAAACTCCCTCATTCTAATACCTAAAATAATTTCTCTAAATAAAATTCTCACTTTTTTTATTAATTGTATTGAATGATATTACTAAACTAACTGATAAAATTAGTTATCTCTCCCATTTTTCTTCAATTACACTGATTGAGATAGCGTAGTTAAACTAACTAATTGGCCTTTTCAATAAATCCCTTAATTTGACTAAATGATTTATGGAAAAAAATTAATTTGAGTATAGATAATTACTTTTAAGGTTGAGTATCATCAAGTATTGTAATAGTCCCTATCCTTGAATTGTGTTTCTCCCAAATTAGTTGTAATATTGAGTATTGAACAATATCTAGGCCTCACTATATCACCTCTTCTACTGGTATATATTTCCTATACCCAATGGTAGTCAATGGCATAGGTCTTGGATGATACTTGCAAATTCATGAATCGGCCATTGCTCATTTACTATTTTTATTTTTTGGGTCCTTACCCTACTATGCAAACCCTTCATGGAATTAAAGAGGAAAGTGAAACTTAGCTCATTCTTGGAAAGCTACTTGGAAATTTTGTTTGGTGAATTAGGCCATTTTCAATCAATTCTAGTCCTTTAACACTAATCAGTTGTTTTCCTTCCTATGATTTTAGTTAAAGTTCCTCCATATTCATTTGGAATTCTCCCAAGGTATTCAACCACTGAGCTCCAACAACAACATCAACCCTCGTAGCTGTCCAATTGCAATTTCGTCCCTTTGACCATAATTTTGGACTCCATCATACTAGCATTGGCCATAGATGCTTGGAAATTTTGTAACTGGACTACTTTTAGGTGCAAGAAGTCACCATCTTTGCATGAAAGATGTTACGAGCACTCTCAGAATCAATGAGACTAATCATAATTTACCCTTCTCTAATGTTTTAAACATTGACTTTCATAGCATCCCCTCTTGTGACATTTGTAACCACTCACATTCCTTAGGTCCTCCCTCTCATAATGAGACATTTCTCATCTTTATTACCATTCTGAGACCCTTCTCATATCTATTCTTCTCGTTAATGACTACTAGGCCATTCACATTCTCAACTCTAGCTACCACTGTTTCTTAGATCACTTCTTCCTAGATATAAATGTCCTAAACCCTCTAAAATACAGGTGTGTTCATGGGCATAAATACATCATACAAAATTTTCCCATGCTAACGAGGGCCCATTTAATGAAAATAGGCACCAGCTTGTCAACTTTAACTTTCATACCAATAAAAAAGAGATATCCTCTAAACTTGTTCATATTCATTGGATAGCTAGATACAATGTCTTGATTGCTCATATTAAGTGAATTTGTTCTTTAGGAGCAAATTTGGAGACATTTTTACATTTTTATATGATGAGGTCAACACCTCAAACATCTCCTCTTGCAACTTCCCTACAATGTGAGGGATCAAATGGTCCTTCATAAAATACAACACGATCATTTTCCTTCGTTACTTTCTTCTAAAACTAGGTTAATAATTGTAGAGAGATGGCTACTTTTCCCTTCCAATTATGCTTCATAGTTTTCTCTTCTCCATTAGCATCTATAATATGCATTTTGACGAAGTGTTTGGAGCTCCCTCTAGCTTAACACATAAGCCATTATACCAGTTCCTTAAATAGAGTTCAAGGAAAACAAATTGGCTAGAAAACAAACAAGTTACAATCAATAACATGTTCAAACTAACCCTCATGTGCATCAAAACCCACAAAAATCTCTAAGCCATGAGAAAGCTCCAATCGCTAGAGATCAAACCTGCAGAAGTCCCATTATCTTTCTTAGACATGGATTACTCCACTCTCTAGATATTTTTGAGCATCAAACCCACAGAAATCCTCCAATAGTAGCTTCCTCCCATGGGCGATGAACTCTTGCATACACTGTATGGAAGATTCCAACATGTACATATGTGATGACATCTCAATTTCAAAATTATTGATCAGGTTTTCACTGAAAGAATGAAACCTACAGATACTAAAGTTGAAACTTTAGGTTCCCCTATGAAGCCTTTAGATATATACACACTAAAACATTTGTAAGGTAAATTTAAGAGTGAAAATACAGAATCTTATGAGAAACTCAAAGTAGTAAATAGGAGATTACTAATCTACATACATATACAATCAGGAAATTAGGACAACAAGCCACAATACCCTTGATAGGGTATTAGATCTTGATCTACATCACATAGTGAAATGAAACATTTCAAACAACAAGGATGAACTCCAACAATAATTACATTATCTCTATCTTACTCAAAAAGTAAAGTATTACTGCCACATGGAATCACACTCAATCTCTATGAACAACTTAAAGATACCATACACATTTATTTTCATTGCTAAGCTAATGTTCCCCTTCTCTCTTTATAGAGTGTAGGAGTGAAGGGAGATCACAATTTCCTCATAAAAGGCTTTGATTAATGCACCCTCACAGAGTTAATGTCATAAAAAAATACTGAATTCGACTCATGAGTTCAACCTCATCATTATATGCAGACAAGGAGTGTGTTACACCTACAAGGTGTCTTCTACCATCAATGTTCCCATGTTTAGGTGGAACCATCAACATCTAAAAGACCCTTTGGGAAGTGTGCCCTACCTAACTGATGCATAATAACTATTGCAAACCAATTATATTAGAGATGGTTTATAAAAAAATATACCCTTTATGAATACCTCTCTCATAAGATCACCCTCTCCTAACATTGCAATGTTTTCTCCTATAGCACACCCTTGCTAAAAGGTGAACTTTGTTGTTGCTTTTCCCAAGCTGAAGAAGAAGAACACATCTGAGAAATAGGTAATATAGAATAATCCATATACATAAGACAATTAGATTTCGCAAACATAACCACTGAAGTTTGTTGAGACACCTAACCTATTATTAACTTTTTAAAGTTTAGATTAACATGTGATAAACATAATATTTATTCCTAGCATTTAATAATAATTTTCTAGTAATTTATTTGTAAGGCTAACATTTAATGTTGAAAATCTCAACACACAGTAACAATCCTAAAAATCTAACATAGCCGACCTACTTGGAATCAACAAAAAACTTGAAAGTACTATCAAAATTATATTCAAATTTAACTAGAAATTAGAGCACATCGAACTGAAAATTATAACAACAAATATGAAACTCAACTCCTATCCCTCCTTTATTAATCTTAAATACAATAAATCTAAACACCACTTCCTTAGCTGTTTGGGACATTCTGTAAAGAAGATAACATCTCTATACAAAGATGAAGACAAGTGTTTCACATATATCAAAGTCACAAAAAAACTACACAAGTCAACTTTTCAATCCTAGAATACCAAGCTCATGTTATAGGCTACAACCTATGCATGGCTATCAAAAACCTATCAAAATGAAAATCACTCCCATGCACCCTTCTGATCCTCTAACAACTAAACCAACAAAACTATGTCAACTGCCTCATCCCAAGAGGATTATGAAGAAATAATATCATCTTGGGCTACTTCCTGTGCCTAGGAATATCCATTGACCTAGTCACTATACTCTATAATAATCCCATCAAATGCAAATTTGGGTTCAACCCCAACATCATCTTCGATCAAAGGTTTTGAAGACACTATCCAACTCAAGAACATCACCAAAAGGAATATGAAAGGAAATGGAGACAACTTCTCTTACAAAATAAGTAACATAATCACTAAGCTTATCGAACATGTTTATGTGTTGTTCTTGAACCTGATGGAATAAATTATTGGCATGTCATATGTCCTGAAGCTCCACTATCCACATAGCATCTAACTTTCAACTTCAAACACTAGATATATATTTAAGGGACAAGGAAGAGGCAAAAGCCATTTCAATCTTAGAAAATTTTCAATAAGATGAATATCCTCCTCCTATGACAAGTGAAAAACAATGACACCTATAAAAAGATAGTAAGCTATCACAAGTCATCTTAGGCATCTTACCCATTGAAAATAAAACTATGCCAACAAACAATCATGTAGATCTACCACCTGTCATAGCTAAAACAAATCATAAACCTATGGTAGGTCCTCCTAGGTATCAAACCTATAAAAAAATACATCCATATCCATGACTAATATAGTGGATCCATCGTTTCTCATCATAAGATAAATCGGGGTTTCAACCCAGCAAAAGCATATCACATGTGCAAGTGCTCATCTCAAGGAAACTAGGGCTATTTTCCTATTTGTAACTGGAATTCCAAAGTTTCAGTTGGGCAAGTGAAGAATGATATCAAGATGCTATTGCAGGCCTATGATCATCATGCATAGGTAGCCAATTGGGTTGCAAGGATTCTCTGGATAGGGAAAAAATATTTGAAGAGGGACCCTACTTCTATTCTGGTGGTATCTATTTTATATGTTGATAGAATTGTTCATGATGTACTATATGCTCCCACAAGAGCATGGTGTGAAATCTTCAAAATTTGGTGAAGGTTGTGAGAGAATCATAATATTTGAGAAGTTGAGTAATCACATATTGCACAAGGACTTGAAAGAAAAAATTATTCAAAAGAGTAACGAAGCACCCCAAATTACCTTTGAAGCAAATATTAATAACAAAGGAAAGAAAAAGAAAGAAGGAACTAATAGAAACAACTAAAACCATCCTGCTTTAGGATGAGTAGTATAACAATTGGAAAATGATAAAAAAGTAAATCAATGTCACAAAACATGAAGAATAATTTACACTTTCATTGCATATCAAGCAAGAGATAAGTCGACAACGTGATTCTTTGATTATGGAGCTACTAATCATATCACTAACCACAATGATTGGTTTATTGTATTCGTAAAAGACAAAACCACTTTGTGTTGGTTTTGGGTGAGGAAAGGAAACACTCTATTGAATGGAATTGTAAAGCATAGGTCAAGGTGAGAGGTATATACCTCCATGTTGATGAATATGCTTTGTTTTCCTATTTTAAGTAAAAATTTCTTTTAGTTAGTGAAATTATAAAACCTACTCTATTTTTCCATGTTTTCAGAAGAAACATGATTTGTAATTGATAAGTAAAACTAGGTACAAAGGAAACGTTGTTGTGCAAGATTACGGACGATAAATGGTGTTTGATATCCTCGATATCCATGAGAAGAAAGAATAACAAGCAAGAAACAAAACATTCCCTTTGAAAGAGGGAAGGATTGAAAATCCAAAGGTGTTTTAAATCTTCCAAATGATAATATTTGTAATGTATGTGGACAACTTCAGTGGTCGGTGCAAGGTATGCCCTATTGCCTATTTCATTTATAAGGATAATATGTTGTCCCAAAAAAATTGACCATAATTATTTCAAGGAGCAAGGTTTGGTTTTGAATGTTGTTTTCAATGCCATTGGTTAAAAGAAAATAGATATTAAGAAATAAATTCGGTCATGAAAAGGACAATTTTTATGAAACATATAGAAATAAAAATACTTGAAAAGGACTCCCTAGACGTACATTATCCTTTAAGGAAAATTCATAGTACAAAAGAGTGGAAAGCTACAATAGAACCAATGTAACAAATGGATGGTGAGAACCATGCTAATCTTAAAGGGGACAAAATCTTGAATTTGCATGGAGGGAAGATCAATTTGTTGGGACATGATGAAATAATGTATTCTCAAATTTTAGGTGCTACAATTGATGGAAAATTGAACATAAAAGAATGAGATAACTCAAATTAGAGAAATGTGCATTTTTTTTAGAGTAGTGTGAGTAGATGAAGGTGCAAAAAAAATTGCATATTTTCAAGGATGTTTTGGAGAAAATAGAGGATTCAAGAGTAAAATGCAAAGTCATATTACTTTCGGCCCATAAAGAGAATGTTATTTTTAGAGAGTAATTCCACTCCTTTTCAGTGAGAATTCTGTTAATTGTGAGAAATTATTTGAAAATAAAGCATTTGAAAAAGTATTTAATGTGTGCCAATAAGGAATTAGATAAAATGGAATAGGAGGTTCTAAACCTATAGACGAAGAAATTGATAATAAATGGGAATCCATGTAAAGAATTTATTGTCAAGAAGCCTATTTTATGCAAAGTCACAAGAAGAGTTAACTTGTGTATTTTAATGATGAAAAACTATTTGTATCCCTGTTTAGTGGCACCATTTGGTTTTTTATTTAGTGGTTGTTTAAAAAAAAAAATATTTATTTGGTTATTAGGTTTCATTTTATTATCTCGTATTGATTTAGAAAAATGGCACCATGGATTAAATCTTTTGAGACAGAAAATTAGGATACATGCACACAACTAGGAATCCTGCTTGGGGGTTAAATTGAAGGTGTTTATAAAGAATAGAAACTCCAGGGAATATGTAGAGGTGGACATGAGGGAAAATCTAGTGATAACTTGCATTGAAAGTCATACCCCAGATGTCACTAAAAGAAATATCTCAAAGCACAATCGAAGCTTGGCATAAGTGAGTAATTGAGATTTGTATCTGGGGAGGTACCCTTCCAACACACTAGAAGAAATATTTGGATATTTTGCAAGAGTCAAAATAAATAAAACCTAAAGATTGTATCAAAATTTCAACAGACAATGAATAAAAAATAATACCAAGAAACTTGTAAACACAACTGTCCATAATGGTGTCCTGGGATCTCCTTAAAGAGTGGGATTGCCCAATATTTTAAAAAAACCAAGGACCTAAGATTTTTTTTTGCCTTCCTGGCCTCATGCATATCTAATAATGTTAAATGGTCCCCTTCTTGCTGGAAAAACTTTTCCCTTTTTTGGTTAGCCCGAGCTTGCTTCTATAAAGGCTTGTAGAAAATGTTCGATGTATGAAGAATTACTATTATGGTCAAGATCTCATTGCTAGAACCAAGATGAACATTGGAAAGGAATATCTTTGACAAAGGAGGTTCCTGTGAAAATTAAGCCATTTTCCTAACCAATTTGGTTAGATAACCCTCCTCATCCATAGCTTCATCTAGGATGACTTTGTACTCTGTAGCTGCAAGTCTTATGATAGTGTCAACTATATTCTTCAATGACCACACCTCGTCACTGAAGATTTAAAATGATATGAGAGTCTGGAATCTAGCTGTCTTCAAATCCATACTCTGTAATATGGAATCTATGATTCTCCTCTAGATATATACATCTAAAGTTTTTCTTTTGCAATGTTTACTCAAAAGAATCATACAATCTTTATAAACATAATATGGGATCATATGTGAGAGGGAAGACTTATTGTGAATGTAGGAAAGAGGAAAAATAAATTGATGATGAGTATCAACAGAGGGACAAGTAAAAATTATTATTACTAATCCTTACCTCCTATGCTCATCCAATTCGTAGAGTTTAATATTGGAATTTTTACACAGAGTTGCTTTCGATTTGTCAATGTGCTCCTTGCCATATCTACCCTTCAGTTCATGTTTGCAAAATGCTCTAGCGTAAGCGCCCATACACCAAAAAATTTCACCAGGATTAACATACCAAAATAATGGAAGAATTTTAGTGTCACATTTCAACATTAAAACTAGCTCATGCAAATGCCAAATAGACTTGGTATAGCACTAGAAGAAAATGGGGATGCAGAAAAAAGAAGATTTAATGGCACCTTCTAGGTGGGCTTTCATGTCAGTTCTTGCTTGAATTTTTTCCTTGTTAAAAAAAATATGCATTCCAGTGTCTCTAAGACAAGGTTTTCGGTTTGATCATTGTTACCATCTTCCTTGTTCAGCCTCTATACTTGAAACGGATATTCAAAAATGTTTAATTAGCGATTATTGTTGCATAATATCTACCAACAAACATTTTAGCTGGGTTGCAGCTTGGATATAGGAAATATGATTTTGATATCCCATAAGATCAAGATAGTTTGTCTAAGGATGACAAAACATTTCTTTAAAATGGTCTAACATAACTTATTTTCGAGAGTGCTTTCAGGAGCTCCAAATTTGTGAGAACTCATGGTTTTATTTATTTTATTCCTATTAAATATAAATATTTAAAAGCATAAAAATATACCAAGTTGGTGTTGTGTGTGGAGCTTGATTATCTTTTGTATTCAAAGGTATCGTCGCATTGGACCCCAGTTTGTAATGGGGCGGAAACGTCGCCCTAAAATAGTCCCCGCTATGGGGTCCAGGGGGGCGGATGTAGGGGTGGGGTATCAGGGAAAATGCCCCCGAAGCTAAAAATAGATGTTAAATTGCCTTGTAAAATGCTGTAATTTCATAGTCAATCTGGGTTGTTCATTAGGCGGTGATCTCAAGGTAGAAGTTATGTTTAACTTAGGGATATTTTCCTTACAAGGCAACCCCTCACTATATATGAGGGAATTGTATTGCATCTATGTAGATCTATATTCTAAGTGAGGAAGAGAGAGGAGATTGAGAGGGAAGAGGGAATTACAGTGGATCTATTGTAGGATGTATCCTTTTAGTTTGGTAGATAATATAAAAAGGAGGACTCGCTGTTTCTCTGTGGACATAGCCCAAACTAGGTGAACCATGCACATGTGTGTCTCTCTTGTTTTACACATTTTTTGTATTTATATTTCTACAATATTTGATGTGTTCCATTGCTCTGTAATATATAATTTTCTAGCAACTGGTATCAGAGCCGAAGGTTTATTTGGCAGATAAACTTGCAAGAGAGAAGGGTTTATGGTTCGAGTGGGAGTAATGGCGGAAGATGGTAGGTTTAGGGTCGAAAAATTTAACAGCCAAAAGTACCATCCGTGGAAGATGCAAATGGAATATTATCTATATTAGAGAGATCTTTACCAACCATTGAGTGTAAAGGCAAAGAAGCCGACGAGCATGACAGACACAAAATGGGATATTCTCAATAGAAAGGCACTTGGATTGATACAGCTATGCTTAGCAGCGTCAATCGTGTTTAATATTTCAAAGGAAATGACAACAAAGGGTTTAATGATGACATTGGCCAAACTATATGAAAAACCCTCGGCCTCAAATAAGGTATTTCTTATGAAGAAATTATTTAATATGAAAATTTAAAAAGGTGGATCTGCTCTTGATCATTTAAATGAATTTAATGCAGTTAATAGTCAGTTAAGTTCTGTAGGGAGATATTTTGATGATGAAGTTAGGGCTTTATTATTTCTGTGCTCATTGCGAGGAAGTTTGAATGGTTTAGTTATGACCATTAGTAACTCTAGCTCTGGATCTAGTACTTTAAAGTTTTATGATGTTGTTGGTGCAATCCATAGTAAGGAAATGCAACGAAAAATCTCCGGTGAGACATCAGGTAATTTTTTGAATGCATAGACTAGGGGAAGAAAAATGGAAAGAGGAAAGAGCCCTGTATATCACAATAAGTCAAGAAAAGATAGATCCAAGTCCACATTGGGGATAGTGTGCTGGAAATGCAAGAAGAAATGATACCTGAAGAAAGACTGCAAGTCTCGGAATGGAAAAGAAGGAGACGTGCAGCAAGAAAATAATCCTGAAGAGAATGTGACAGGTGATGTGTTGTAAGATGCTTTGATTATTTCTTTAGAAAATATTATTGATGCCTAGATGGTAGATTTAGGGGCCTCATTCCATGCCACACCTGATATGAAACATTGTCATGATTATGTTCAAGGATATTTTCGACAAGTTAGATTGGGTGATGATAAACCTTGTAAAATCATTGGAATGGATACAAGTTTCATAAAACAACAGAATGGAAATCGATGGATATTGAAGGAGGTAAGGCATATTCCATATCTGAAGAAAAATATTATTTCAATAGGCCAGTTGGGAGGTGAAGGTTGTGTGAGTACATTTACATATAAAACTTGGAAGGTCACTAAAGGATCACTGGTAATAGTAAAGGTTGAAAAGGTTGGTACATTGTATTTATGTTATGGTATTTCTAATTATGTTAATGCTTTAACCTCTATATGAGAAGATATGATATTGTGGCATCACAGGATTAGGAACATGAGTGAGAATGGGATGCAGATTCTTCACTCAAGAAATTTGTTGCCAAGTTTGAAGCATGTTGATTGAAAATTTTGTGAGAATTGTGTTTGTGGAAAACAGAAGAGATTCAGATTCCTCGGAGTTGGGAAAGAGAAGAAGAGTGAAAAATTAGAGCTTGTGCATACAAATGTATGGGAATCTGCTCAAGTATCCTCCTTTGGTGGCTCTCATTATTATGTTACTTTTATTGATGATGCAACCAAAAAAGCCTAGATTTATTGTATTCGAAATAAATCTAATGTATTTGATACTTTCAAGAAATGGAAAGCTTTGGTTGAAAATGAGACAGGAAAAAGGTTGAAGTGTCTTAGATAAGATAATGGAGGTGAATATTGTAGAAAATAGTTCAATAAGTATTGTTCAGAGAATGTAATTCGTAGAGAAAAGACAGTTCTAGGAACACCACAAGAAAATGGTGCGTCATAAAGGAGGAACAAGACAATCATGGAACATGCAAGGTGCATGAGATTGCATGCAGGATTTCCTTTACAATTTTGGGCACATGTTATAGATACTACTATTTATCTAATAAACAGAGGGCCCTCAAGTTCCTTGGATGGTGGTATTCCAGAGGAGGTATGGACAGGTAAAAAGGTAAACTACTCATTTTTAAAAACTTTTGGTTTTGAAGCCTTTGTCCACATTAATAAAGAAAATAGAACAACTCTTGACGAAAAATGAAATACGTGTAATTTTTTTGGATATGGTGTTAATGATTTTGGTTATCGCTTTTATTATTATGAAAAACACAAAATCATTAGGAGCAGAGATTTCATATTCAATGAAAAGGTTTTGTATAAGGATCAATTGCAGAAAAAGAAATAGGAAAAAGAAAACAGAGAATACACAGTGCTTGAAGAGATCACAAAAAAGTTATGGTGCCTGAAAATCATAATGATCAACAGGTAGAAAAACAACCACGAAAACAACAAGCACCTCAAACACCTCAAAGTGGTGTTAGAAGATCTACCAAGATAAGTAGACCCCTGAGCGTTACTCTCCTTCATTATATTATGTACTGTTGACTGATTCTGGTGCTCCAGAATGTTATGAAGAAGCAGTGTAGGTAAAAACCAAGAAGAAGTGGGAGAAAGCCATGAAAGAAGAGATGGACTCCTTTGCACATAACCAGACTTGGGACTTAGTTATGTTGCCTGCAGGTAAAACAACACTGCAAAATAAATGGGTTTACAAGTTGAAGGAAGAAGATTGAGGTTGAAAAAGGTATAAAGCTAGACTTATGGTGAAAGGGTTTCCACAGAAAAAGGGTTTAGACTTTGATGAGATATTTTCTCCTATTGTTAAAATGAATTCAATCAGAACTATTTTAAGTGTAGTAGCAGTTGAAGATTTGCATCTTGAGCAGTTAGATGTAAAGACAACCTTTCTCCATGGGGATTTGGATGAAGATATGTATATGTAGTAGCCACAAGGATATGAGGTAAAAGGGAAGGAGAAACTATTGTGCAGGTTGAAGAAGAGCGTGTATGGCTTAAAACAATATCCAAGGTAGTGGTCTATAAAAGTTGATAGGTTTATGCCTGAACAAGGTTATGCTAGATGTCACTCTGATGATTGTGTTTATCTCAAAAGGAAAAATGATGACAGCTATATTATATTGTCATTGTATGTAGATTACATGCCCCTTGCAGGTCTAACATGTAGGAAATAAATGTTCTCAAAAAAGGAAATTGGTGAGCTCATTTGCAATGAAGGATTTGGGTGGTGCAAAACAAATCCTTGGTATGAGAATAACTAGAGAAGGGAAGGATCAAAAATTAACATTGTCTTAGAGTGAGTACATATAAAATATGTTGAAAAGGTTTAATATGCAGACTGAAAAACCAGTTAGTATACCTTTGGCTAGCCATTTCAAACTAAGTAAGGAAATGTGTCCCAAGACTCAAGAATAAATGGCTGATATGTCTAAAATTCCATATGCATTAGCAGTTGGAAGCTTAATGTAAGCAATGGTGTGCACAAGGCTTGATATTGCACATGCAGTGGGAGTTGTAAGAAGGTACATGAACAATCCAGGAAAAGAACATTTGGTGGTGGTGAAGCGGATCCTTAGGTATTTGAGAAGTACCACAAATCAAGCATTATGCTTTGGTTGTTCAAACATTGCTCTACAGGGATATGTTGATGAAGATATGGCAGGTGATAAAGATAACAGGAGGAGCACCACAGAGTATGTGTTTACTGTAGGTGGAACAACTACTAGTTGAGTCTAAGAAATGCAAAAGTGTTGCTACACTCTCAACAATAGAAGCAAAGTATGTTGTTGCTATAGAGGCTAGTAAAGAAATGATTACAAAGATTTCCGGGTGAATTGGGTAAGAAGTAGAAGTTGGGTAGGTTATACAGTGCCAAACAAAGTGCCATACATCTTGGAAAGAACTCTAGATTTCATTCCAAGGCTAAACATATACAACTCAATTACCATTTCATATGTCCAGCATTGGAAGATGGAAAATTGAAGCTGGAAAAGATACACACTAGTCAGAATCCTCCTGATATGTTAACAAAAGTTGTAACCAGGGAAAAATTGAGAATCTGCTTAGTTTCAATTGGTCTTCATGTATGATGAAGAAGATGAGAAGCAGCCAGGTCCAAAGTGGAGTCACTATCCAGAAAATGAAGAAGTAGTGGAGTTTCTATAATTAGTTTCCAACTGGTAGATTGTTGGGTGTGGAGCCTGATTATCTTTTGTATTCAAATGTATCGCCGCATTAGAACCTAGTTCGTCATGGGGTGGCAATTCCACCCGTAAGATATTTGTTGCAGGGGGGCAGCTAGGACCTTTGGGAGCCTGCCCCCATCAGGGGGATCGAGGGTAGCACCCTCAGAGTTAAAAATATATGTAAAATTGCCTTGTAAAATGTTGTAATTTTGAAGTCAATCTGAGCCATTCATTAGGCAGAGATCTGATGGTAGAAGTTATGTTTAATTTAAGGTTTCTTACCCTAGAATGAAACCCCTCGCTATATATGAGGGAATTGTATTATGGTTATGTAGATTTGTATTCTGAGTGAGGAAGAGAGAGGAGATTGAGAGTGAAGAGGGAATTCCAGTGGAACTACTGTAGGTTGTGTCTCTTCAGTTTGCTGGATAATATAAAAGGAAGGATTGGCTGTTTCTCCATGGACGTGGCCCAAACTGGGTGAACCACGTATATCTATGTCTCTATTGTTTTATGTGTTTTATGTTGTTTATATTTCTACATTATTTTATGTTTTCCATTGCTCTATAATATATAATTTTCTAACAGTTGGTTTGTGAGAACGTTTTAATGAAAATTATTTGTGTTATTTTTAAATTCGTTCTGGATAAAATTGATTGATCAATCGATGAGCCCTTAATTTCTAGCTCCACGTTTGTGAGAATCTATGCTTTTTTCCATGTTATTCATATGGAATATAGCTATTTGAAAACAAAATAAATCCTACTAAATTGAATCCTATGCAATAGACTATCCAATCACTATCACTTCTCTAAATTCTTCATGATCCTCACATTATTAAATTTAAGAAAACATAATATAAGATTAACTTCTTTGGGTGTTTCCTGATCCTAACTTTGTTAAACTAGGAAAGAAGAAATAATATGATATTTGAAATTCATTGTACATTAGATTTGATCTATACATAAATGACCAAAAAATCGAGACAAAGTTTTGGATTGTATACATTTTGCTTATAAAATCCAGGATAAACAACATAGAAGATTCCATCAATAGTCAAAGAAGCTTATGTGATATTGGTGGCCACAACTACTTTTCCTTTACCTTGAGGAGCAAGCTCAAAACTTATTGGCTACATCTCACTTGGAAGAGAAATGTATATTGACAAGATCATCATTTCAAGAACATTATTTCCAAGTCATTTCATTCACTCATAGAGAATCTAACATGGAGTATCAATTTCCTCCTGTCCCATTAAGAAGAGAAGAATATCACCTTCCAGTTGTGTCAAGTGAATTTGCATGACTACAATCAATGGGGCATCCAGATACTCACCCTCTGTCTGCACGGTATACATTATCTCTACAAGGTAACTCCTCCCTTGGATAGTGAAAATATTGCAATTGGAAAATATCTTGAGAATTTCTAAGCGTCGAGACTGGCAGAGGTGACAATTAATCGAAGATCAGGCCTTCTCTAACCAACTACTTAAGGATCCCAAAAAACACATTAGTGTGAGATGTCCTCTTATGGGCCTTACTAAGCATGACTATTGAATACTGAGATAGTTCTTTATCAACTAAAATCTCTCTAAGAGGCATACCCTCTGTCTGTCAGAAAATGTATTTCCTCCTATTCTTTTCCTTCAAATTGATATTGGAATGGTAAGATCCAAAGAATTAGAGATTCTAAAGCCACTGCTTACAGAGCCCTGACTGATAAAAAGGGTTGAAATTTTTGATCCACTCAGCGATAAATCGTACCTTGATAAAAAATTGTTGTAGAGAGCGAAGGTTATGGCCCTAAATGAAACAAGATTTTTTTTTATTGAAGCAAACGTGTTTCCACTTCCTCCTTCATTGACTGTCATTGTTGATGCTTTGGATCCGATCAAAAAGAGTGTGACAGCCACATTAGTTTGGCCATATAGAAAATGGCCAAACCCTTGAGGCAAGTTTAAAATTGTTAAAAAGAAAATTGAATGTTTTTTTTAAAGGGTTGTAGTCGTGCATGCCATGAAATGTTAGAAGTTGAAGGGGTGCCGAAATTATCGAAAAGTCTTTTTTAAAGTTTGAAAATTCAAATCCTTGAGGTTTAGTTTAATGTTTTTGACAAAAAAATAATTCAAAATGGGTTTTGGTATATTGAAAAGTGTACGGGCTTATAAAGGTTTGTAAAGAGTTATAAAAGGGATCTATGAAGAAATAAAATGTTTTTCTATATATTAGAAAAGTGTATGGCATGAAAAATGCTTACAAAAATGCTTTAAAAATGGTTTTGGAAGTTCTTTATCAAGGTTTTTTTATTAAAAGAGAATATGGAAAAGGAAAAAGATTTTATTGGAAAAAAAAAAAGTTTATATTAAACATTGAAGATTAGGGTTTTTCAAAAGTCCATTCATCTGCAAGGATTTTGGTATGTCAAACATGACAATGTTTTGGGTTCATATGTCTTGGTTTTGAGTTTCATTCAACAAGTAATGGGTGAAAAAATTATGTGAAAGGTAAAAAAAGCTACATCTTCCAAGGAAGCATGGAATATTTTCGAAGCATAATTTTGTGCAAGGGGGAGTGACATGTAACAACAAGATGTGTCACAATTTCATGAGTAAGTCACAAATATGAGAGTAGATAAACAATACTTTGAGAGAAGAAAAGATCTTGGAGAATCCCACTCAAAATTGGATGATGGTTTTCAAGACCATAAAATTGAAACCCATTATGCAAGCATACATGTAGATGAAGAAGATGCAACAACAACTATAGGGAGGGAAGCATAAGCCTTTGTTTCTGAAATAGAGCAAGAACATATAAATTCTCAAGGACCCCATTGTAATATGAATGGTGTAGATGATGGTGAATCCCACTATGATGAGACACACGTCACTGATGACTACAATTTGATATGTGTATTGGTGAACCTAATTGCGGCTAATGAATTTGGTGAAGTTGAAATTGCCAATGAAATCAACAATGAGCACATACATGCTCAAATATCCCACAATAAGGTGGATGAAAGTTATGTTTATGTTAAATTCGATGAAGAACCATTAAGTGGTGATGAGTGGTTGCATATGATGCAACAAAATATTCTTATGGATATGGTATTATTTCGTGAGAGAAGCCCACTTGTGTTTGGAAGGCAAGTGGAAGACAACATGTTTGAAACAAATTTTGTTTAATGACATTTATTGAAAAGGAACAAGAAAAATAACACTTCCTTGATGGTATACATTTTGATGACATGATCTACCCTATGTTTCACTACACTTGATCCACATAAGAGGGATAGGATGACTTCTAGCAAAGATGAGGGCATTGAAAGACCTCGAGAAGCTATTAATAAGGACAATGGTCTCAAAATTACATCTTGAAGGGAATATAAATCAAATGCAGATAGACCCACAAGCTAATGCAACGACCATACTCCAATTGGTGACAACTGAATGAAATATATAGGATATGGAGGATGGAGAGATCGATCAGGTAACAATGTCAATCAATAGGAATATTGAAACAAAGGTCTCCTCTTGTTTCACCAATGACACTTTCCAACTTTCAAACCTAAAAATGTCTGAAGCTTGATGTTATCAATGTTAAAAACTCCTGCATTAAATGATTAAAAATATAAAGAGCATAAAAAAATATGGCACATACACATAAACAAACCCTGAACATGGTATCTCTATTAGAAAATATATTTGACATTTGAAGCACCAGATTGACATGATTCTTCAAAGAGAACATCTGCACGATGACATACCATAAGGACCACATTGTCAAAAATCCAAACATCATATATCTTGGGCCACATTGTTGTTGTTGTTTCATTCGCATATGTGTAATGACTTTCTTGCCTCTTTTAGGGGATGCCATGATTCTTAATAATATTAATGAATAACACTCTTATAATTCTCAGACTGACTCACAGATTGAAATCGTTGTAAATCATAAAAAAACCAATCAATAGGGTTTTGGACAAAAAGAGGAAAATTGAACTCAGAAGGAAGCATGGAATCATTGTCAAAGTGTAAGTCAAAAGTTAAGATGGATTTTTTGTACTTTCCACATGTCACAAAATATTGCTCAAATTTATTGTGCTTGGAAATATCAGTGAAATTTAAATTGCTTGGAGGGATTATATTTTCCCTAATTTAATAATAATATGATGCATTTATTTTGTTATTAAAATTAAAATGGTGTAAAATAATTTTTATCTATTAACAATAATCTTGGCTTAAAGTTTTATTTATTTATTTTGAAACATGTAATCTTACAATTTGATTTCCATTTTCAATTTAAATTATAATAAAAATTAAATCGCATGAAAATTGATTAATTTGTATTTTTTTCAATAACGGGAAACCCTATTATAACTCAGCTTCGAAACTAGAAGTGAGGACATCCATATTTAGCTTCTATCTATGGATGCATCCTAACTCACCACTGTTAATCAAGGAAAACTGCATCACCTGGAATTTCTCGTTGGTGGTCTATAAAGGGACAAGGTTTCATTCTTCCTAGATGCCTTTGTGTCCTCACCCATTAACATGTTTCCTTATGTTCAACAAAGATGAGCTTTTAGCCAAGAAGAAGCAGTATTAAGGCATACTTGATGCCTAATAAATTAATTTATGTTTCAAAGAATATATTGATATTAATAGTCGATTTTTTTTTTACTTATCATATTCTATATTAATACAAGTTGCCTTTGGTGTAAGATTGGAAAACCTTACATTGATGAAAGAAACCCTTGATTCTCTTTCTATTTCCTTTCCAAGTACTATTCTCCTTGTTCCATAAGGGTCGTACACCAAAACGCAAGAGGAGTAAGGAACTTGCTATGCCCAAACAAATTAGGCCTTTGTAACAGAAGAATAACGAGTTCATAAAGTTCCTATTTAACCTATTCTAATCATTCAATTGAGTAAAAGGTTACATCAATATCATGTATATTTATAGCATAAAAAATTATCACAACATGTAAGAGAAAGGAATGACAATCCAAAACACACAGTGCACAATTAAAATGACTAATATAAATGACTAATTTGTATTATTGTAGTAATCTTTAAGTAGTCATATTTTTGTTACTAAACTAAATTAGTCATTCATGCTAGTCATCTTTAGTTGCATTACTTATTATCTAGTCATATATTTTAATCCGAGACTAAATTAGTCATTTATGTTAGTCATTTTTATTTGGTTCACTTAAGATTGCTCATTTTAGGTAGTATTTCACTTGGAAAAGTTGCGGTGACTAACGTTTATAGTCACCTAGTCACTAATTCCATCATTTTCTAGTAATTTTTATTAACAAATTTTAGTTATTTTCTTGACTTATGGAAATGTGTTAATTAATCAATATTAATTAAGACAAGTTGATTTATCTTTAGTGATTTCTAGAAAGTGATTTAATGTGGTAAATATTATCTTAGCCATTGATTTTAATTAGATCATATTAGTTGATTACTCAACGAGACAATATAAGAAAAACATTTGGGGCTCTTGCAGATGAGTATTTTGGTTGAGGTGATGCAATAGTGAGGATTTTAGTAAGGGAAATTGAGACAATTTCTAGAGAAATTCCTTCATAGATATTTTACTTTTATGATAGGAAGAGGGAGGTTGATTTTTTCAATGTGATTTGCTAGTTTACTAGTGCAATCTGTTTGAGACATAGTTTTAATTGCCAGTTTCCATATAGATTTGTTTGGTTAAATATGTGTGGGATATTCGAGTTGATGTAAGTTGAAAAGATCATGTGATAATTTTCCTAGATATAGTATGAATTTTTTGAAGGTCCATTGCACAATTCTAGTGGGAAGTGCAAGCTCATAGACAAAGTACATGTTTCCTAGTATAGGCCAAGTTGTTGTGAAGACAAAGATCTTCTATCTTCCAGATTGATTTTTTTAGTGGACGTGAGGAGTAAATTTTTGGGGATTTCCCATGTCAGGAAAAAAGTTAATGTACATTCTTAATTTGTTGAAAAAGTAATAATATAAACTCACATCTACAAAACTACTTTTCCACATTTGGGTATGATTTTCTAAAAATATTAGTGTCTATTTTATATCTTATGTTTTATCAATTTATATCGTTTATTATCTATAGAAATTTACAATTGTGTTTTTATTTAATCTTTCTAGTGAATTAACTTGTTGAGAAAAATAAGCATTTAAAGGTTGGAGAATAATTTCCATATTAAATGCAATATAATTCCCACAAAATTTGTCTATTCTACCCTAAGTTTTCCTTTAAATTGTCTTGTAAGTGGTCCACTTAGAGGAAAATAGCTCCCATTTTATTTCACTAGATTTTGTTCAATATTAAAGTTGCTAAGGATGGATAAATGTTGAGTAGAATATGGGGGGTTTGTGTTCTATAATATCAAGATATGGAATAACTCATAAATTATGTTGTTATTGCATTAGTGAGAAGAAACATATCTAACATAGAAGAGCGATCCTTGTGCTACATCTTCAAAGGATTGATGCTATTCTAAGCCTTCATATTCCCCTTTATTTACATATTTATAATTTATTTTCCCAATCCTTAGGAATTAGTTTTCTAACATCCCCACCTTAATATGAAGAGGTTTATGTGAGTCCAAGCATCATCCTAATGTTTCCAAACTTTTATCTTCTAGCTTATTTGGATAAGATTTTTACAATTTTCCTATTTGTGGAAAATCGTATTATATTAATTCTCTTGGCCCCTACATGGTATCGAATCAAATTTTTCTTTTTGTTGATATGTTTGGTTTTATCATGTAAATTTGGATTATAATCCAACTTAATTATAGAAGTATTTTCAATTAAAAGGGGAGTAGAGTTCACTTGTCTCCCCTACAAGTATTCAAAATTTGTATTGAGCCACACAGTCTTCTTTGGTGCTTCTGTAGCTGGCACATATTCTAACTTTGTCATCAAATCTACTATAACAAGTTTTATTTGTAACATATAGGAGATATATCCTAACAAAAGACTCATAATACGGCCTAAAGTAAACACTCCATTTTCCTTATCTCTATCAAGTTATGAATCATAATATCGAGCTACCATATTAAAAATTATAATATCCAATTTTTCTTTCAATTAATTTAGAACTATTTCTTCAAAAGACAAATTTCCTTTACAAGACTTTTAATGAATTTGGAAAGGATTAGAATAGAAAATGGAATATCTTGTCTAGTAGAGGTGGTGTAGACAAGACTTTTCACAAGTCATTTATACTTAGTCGCATCCTCAAATTCATTTCCTTCTTTAGATGTGAGGTTCAATATTATTCCCATTTGATTAGACAAAGGATTGCATTTAGCCATGTGAAACTTGTTAAATAATATCCATTGTATTAGTTTGGAGAAAGGAATATACACTTAGGATTTTGGGTTACCTAAATACCTAAGTAGTAGTCAAGGTGGCCCAAATTTTTCATGTCAGATCCTTCCTTCCACTCTTTCCTTACAAATTCAATATAGTTTTCATTTATCCTTGTTATTAACAAATCATTTACATATACCACGACATAAAAAATATTTTTGTATAATTTTATTAACAAACATAGTTGCATCATCAAAATCAAGGTGTTCAAAATTTCATTTTAGAAGATTCTTAGTAAAATTTTCAATCCAAGCTTGGGGTATTTTTTTTAGGATATATATTGATTTGAAGAGTTTGCACAATTTTTTTCTTGTCCTTTGATAGCAAACCTTTAGGCTAATACACGAAGACATTTTATTTAAGGTATCCATTCAATGAAGTAGTCTTCATATTAATTTGGTGAAATTTCCATCCATTTTGAGCTACCTAGCAAAATAAATTTCATATGGTGGCCCATTTTGTTATAGGGGAAAAGATCTCTTCATAATCAGCATGATCATTCTATGAAAACCCATTTTGCATGAGAAATATTTTTTTCTTCTTAGGTAAGCCATTTGATTTTTACTTTCTCATATAGACCCACCTTCAACTTGTTTTGGTTCCAAATGGAGGGTCCACAAACCTTCATGTTACATTTTTTATGAGAGAATCATACCCCCCTATGTTGCTGCCTTCCATTCATCATGAAAATAATTTCTTTTAAAGGAATCAATTTCAAATTAGTAGAAAAATTCAGTTGACAATCATATGGAACATTCATATCATCAACTAAAATAGAATCATCTACATCACTTCCAATTTTTTCCGTGGACCTTTTGGTTCGTATGTTTTTGACCTCATCAAGACGAACACTTTCAAGTGTTTTGGTGAGCCATTTTAGGGGACCTTTATAAGATGGTATAGGGTTATTTATTGATTGATATGGATTTGCATCAATATTTTTCCTTATAATCCTCCCAATCACATCACTCAAAGGGTATTCATGATATGAAGGAATGACTAGAAAATAATGAGGAAAGACATTGATTTAGAGGTATATTACATATATTTATCCAAGTTAAGGATACCCCATTAAAGATGTGGGACACAATTATCAAATTCATGATAAGATTTTGCATTACTGAATTTCTCCAAATGATTAAAATATTGCTCAATAGTGTTGTGAGACTTGGAAGATTCAAGGAAAATACAAGCTCTGCACAAGAAAAAAACTTTTTATTCACCACATTATAAAGAAAATATGCTTTGGTTTTATCTGAATACAACAAGAAAATGCAGTTTTTACTCCGTGCATCAATATTTATTCTTCATGCCTTGGAAATCAACACATAATCTATGGAACAAAAGATCTGGAGATTCCTTACTAAAGGAATGTGGTCATTACACATTTCATAGTGAATCTTATTTCTAAGAGCATCACATGGAATTATTTTTTTTACATATACTGCACATGGAACTACTTTATCCTAAAGCATCAATTTTACATTATTAAAAAATGTGATGGTGGAGTAAACCATAGTCAAAATAATCTTGATCATTATTTGAGCTACACCATTTATTTGAGGATTGTATGGGATGGTAGTTTGACGTTGAATCCAATTTTTATGAAGAAAGTGTTCAAATTCATTAGAGGTATATTGGTTTCCTTTATTAATACAAAGTGACCCAATATGTGATTATGCATCATTTTCAATACATGAATGAAATTTTTTGAAAGTATCAAAAGAATTTGATTTCATTTTGAAATACTATATCCAATACATCTTACTGTAGACATCAATAAAATTCATCATGAGTCTATTTCCATTTGCAGAAGGAATAAACATATGGCCACACAAATTAGAATGAATTTGTGCAAGTTTTATACATGCTCTAGAATCATGAGATAGCTTTTTGCTGTGTTTTCCTATGATATGAGCGTCACATTACTTCAAATTCCTTGGAAGATTTTGAAAAATAGAACCACCATTCTTTTTTAACAATTGAATAGTATCATAACTAATATTTCAAAATCATTCATGGCATAAAATAGTAGATGTAAATTTACCTTCACTATATTGATATAGGCATGTATAGTTCTACGCATGAGTAGTTATACATTTTAGCTTCAATACTCTTCATCCTCTACGACACTAATGAAAGCTTAGTTTTTTTATTATTCCCTTATCTCTACTTTCCCATAAAACATTTGAATAAAGTGGCCTTGTTGGTGAATCTCAACAAGGGAAAACATTTTTCTCCATAGTTGTGGAAGGTAAATTACATCATGTAGAAGAAATTTAGGAAGTCTATACAGCTTAAGCCTAATGGTTCTAATCTTCGACAGCTTGATACTTGACTTTCCTGCAAAATACATAGTTACGTATACATTTTTACAGAGTTATTCAAATAAATAATTTTGGAAGGTCATACAAAAGGTTGCACATGTATCAAGAAGAAATGCATCTCCTCAAGAAGAAAATGAAGTCTGAAAAAATCATCATTTACTCCAATATTGCTTTGGGAAGAATGTAATGGGCATATTAAGTTCCTTTATATTTTGTTGGATTTGGCATTTTACCTTTTTCTTATTTTGGTCTTGTTCGATCCTGTCCCGTGGGATTTTACATTTATATCCATCATTTCCATCCCTGTTGGAGAGATTGGAGTGGATATTAAATAATTTTCCTTGATATATTTATCAAGGTCTATGGCTATTCCTTCTACACCCTCCTTTGTTGCCTCTTATTTTAGAAAAATTATGTGGCTAATTATTCCTTTTGTAAGCAAGGCACACTTCTCCTTCAAGGGATTTAGAAATTTTCTCCCTCTTACCAAAAATTTTATTTTTCTTTTGCAAACGTTTCCACTAGGGTATCAAGATCAGTGGCCTCAAGTTTCCCACTAGCTTGTAGGGATTCTAAGTAGTAAGAATATGTAGGATATAGGGACTTGAAAAACAATATGAGAAGAATTTCCATTTTAACCCTAGTGAGATGTAAATCATGCATGATGGCTCTAGTATTTGACCCTAGGGCCAAGGAGTCATCATATTTCAATTAAATGTTAAAGAGTATGTCCATAAACTATGATTTCAAATTTCACATGTCTCATATAGATCTTTCATTTTTTTCAATGTAGCATAAGAACTTGTAATTGAAACTATATGATGACTCACATATTCCCTTATGGAAGAAACAATCATCGCATAAGTTTTTTTTCCTTTTCTCCCAAATGGATAGCTCTTTATTTTATGTGCTATTGGTGGGGACATTCTTATCCTCTTCTTCATACGTAGCTTTCCATAAATAATTAAAAATGTGTGTGCTCTTGATGTTTCTTAGTCATTATTAGTAGCTCTATTTACCAAGAAGTACTACTCTAACTATGGAGATGAGAGGATGTGATTTTAATAAACCTATCTATTGATATCTCTCATTTGATTCTTAGGCAGTTATAAGTATCACATTGTTGCATGATTTTGTTACATTAAAACAATTTCTTTTAGTGAATGCATGAGATAATGAAATAAAGCATCATAGACCCATAAATAGAGAGACTGAGAGATAAACAATAGTGAAAAGAAAAAAATCAACCCAACATTTATTTCTCTATTTATTATCACATATTCTCATGCCAAGAAAGTAGCTATTGATATCAACAACAATGAAATATCCTTATAAAGTGGTAGACATCTTGGAAAGCCTAACAAAGAAATATGCCATGCTCACAGCTAAATGTATGGCATAAAGAAAATAGGAATAAGGGTAGTATTTATAAATCAAAATTAAACTAAAACTATGCAAAAGAAAAAGATAAAAATGGGCCATTTATCCTCAGTAAAATAATAGATACTAGCAAAGCCTCAACCACCCTTTGCACAAATGTTTCTAGATGCAAAGAACAAATCCTATGGTGAGCAAAGAAAAAAGAAGACAACAAAACCCACTCACCTCCAACCCCTATGTCAACTAGAGAATTTTATCTATAGAAATAAATACCTCATTAGGATCCACCAATTAGGCTAGAGCTAATGTGGATAGTGGCATGAGAAAACGAAGAGAAAAAAAAACTCTGTTGGCATCTTAGAAATAATGAATATATATATATTCTTCTTCGAGATTTACTCATTTTATACCCATGAAGACACATAAGATACTAGTCTCATTCGAAACTTGAGATATAACCTACAACTGAGTTTTTCTAACTGTAATTAAGAACAATCTCTTTGAATCACTAAGCATGGTATCCAACTTGAGAAGTGGTTGAAAAAATAAAATGGAACAAGAACTTGCTGCACTTGTTAAACAAATGACATAGGTAATGCGTTAATTTTAAGCAAAAGAATAGTCATAGATATTTTGGGCATGGATAATGAACCTTTTGTGTGTGTGTGTGTGTGAGAGAGAGAGAGAGGGAGAGAGAAAGAGAGAGAGAGAGAGATCTTATGATCCTAA
>APFE030359382.1:0-14267 GCA_000404065.3 Pinus taeda
TCAGATATACAGAAACCAATGAAACCCTGAGGAAACTTCAGAAACACAGATTTCCAGAGCAAAAATGGTGGGAAGACATGTTGGAAATTTTGTAAATTTATCCTTAGTAAACTCTAAAGTTTGGGCTATTTACTGTAGTAGGATGAACAAAGGTGAACATGGATCAAACAGGTCGAAGTGTATTAGAACAGGTAAAGAGTATCAATAAAAACAAGGTAGCCAGCACAGAGTTACTAAAGAAGACAACAACAAGCCAAATCATAGGGCCTGCCTCCAACACACTCAGCGAGAATAGGAACATCACAACATAAGTTTACCTTTTTCCTATCTTCGAGACTAGTTGTCTCTATTTTCTTGTAACTTATTCTTAGTCACCTTAGAATATCTCACTCTGTTATGAGATATTTGTTGTAATTTTTTTTTTTTTTTTTGTATAAATACTCCCTCAATTGGAGTATTGAGGGTGGATTCTTAGACATTGTTGTAATATTGATTATTTTGGAATAAGTTGTTGTTGGACCAACTTTGTATGGCTTGCTGGATAAAGAATTAATGCAAAGGACTTTCCACATAATTATTGAATCAAACACCGGATCAATAAGTCCTCTCTACCTTGTGTTTTAAAGTTTTCCTTGTTTCTTATATCATCTATGTTTGATATCTGAATGATAAACGAAAAAGAGTAATTCAGAATATGCTTGATTGCACTCTATTTTCAATCGTTATTATTCTCTATGTTTTCTTCTGAATTAGGATAAATAGTGAAATCTTAATTGCTCTTGTTTTCTAGTTCATTCATTTTGATTATTCATTAAAGAATACTTAACTGCTCTTTAGTAGTAATCATTCAAGTTCCCTCTTTAAATAGGTTGGAGGATTCTTAACTGCCCTTCATCCATTTTGAACCCATTCCACCTATCCCAAGTCTTTATTCGTTCCCTGTTTGACCATCTTGCCCTGTGAAACCATCCTTTGTTAAGAAACCAAGTGCAGTTAAGCCATCTTCTTTGACTCCATTAGCCCAATGGCCTAAACTAGTCAGTCCCACCCTCTGCTATTGAATCTCACCACCCAAACTCAAACAAAACTCCTAAATTTCATAACTAGCCTAAAACCTTATAAAACAAAGTTAAAACTTAAAGAGAGAGCCCTCTCTGGATACAAATTGGCTAGATTTTGTATCTAAAAGATTGGTTTGTGGTTACCTCGAACCCCTTTTCCCTTCTTACAACTTATGGGAAAATCCGAGCGATAACACCGCAAACTTAAAGAGTAAAGATAATTCGGGAAGCACACACTTCTCTAATATCAGGTCACTTTGGGGTAAGTACAACAGTTGCATAGTTGTAAAGATTTTGTTATTGGCCATAAATGAATGAGACAACTTCTAGATATGTAAGAGGGTGTACCATGTGTGCTAAAAGAAAGCCCAACAATAGAAAACTAGGCTTGTACACTCCACTGCCAGTTCCTTCTCATCCTTGGGAAAGTATTTCCATGGACTTTGTTGGAGGAATGCCTAAATCTACGAAAGGTCATGACTATTTATATGTTGTTGTGGACAGGTTCAACAAAATGTGTATTTTGATACCTTGTAATAAACAGATTACAGTTGAACAAACCACAAAGTTGTTCTTTCAGCATGTATGGGTTCATTTTGGATTACCCACCTCCATTTTATTTGATCGAGACACCCGACTTGTTGGGAAGTTTTGGCCGAGTCTGTGGGAACTGATGGACACCAGACTGAAGAAAAGTGCAACTTTTCATCCACAGACAGAAGTGGTCAACAAGACAATGATCCAGTTGCTCAGAGGCTATTGCAGCAAGCATCCCAAACTTTGGGATGAACATTTGTGTTATGTGTAGCATGGTTACAACCGAGCAAAACATTCTTCTACACAGAGATCTCCTTTTCAGACCTATTTTGGTTTCACACCAAGGTGTCCCTTAGATTTTGTCTTTCGTAAATACATAACAGTTGATGGACACAATGATGTGGACAAGGCAACCAAGTTCATTGAGCAAATCCAAGAGATTTACCAGGCAGTACATAAACAACTGGAAAAGAGCCAAGTCAAATACAAGGCAAGGCATGACAAGCATAGTTTCCAAGTTGGTGATCAAGTCTGGCTGTATATCAGCAAAGACAAAATGCAAGGACAAGGTAAAAAGCTAAAGCCAATAAGGTATGGACCTTTCAAGATACTTGAGAAAATTGGTGAGAATGCTTTTCACCTTGATTTACCAGCTTACATGCACATCTACTCAGTCGTTAATGTAGACAACTTGAGACTATTTGAACCTTCATTAATTGAAGATCATGAAGAGCAAAGTCAATTGCCTTCTATTGATGATCTGTTACCTAAATATCTCAGTGAATTGCAGGAAGACACAGTTCTGGATAGGAAGGTGAGGATGACGCGTAAGGGAGATGTTGAGTACCTTAGGATTGAACTCAAGGGTTCAAAGCCAAGCATTGCAAAATGGATAGAGATTGGACAAGTGAGACAGTTATATCCTCACTTAGTCAATGCTTGAAAACCAACTTTTGGTGGTCCAAAAGCTTTTTCGGTGGGAAGGTTGTGATCCAAATTGGATCCTTAAACTTTCTCGTGACTATTTAAAAATTATGTCAGATCAAATCTTGTGAATAACAAGTATCATAAATGACCTCTGGACAGTGGCAATTGTGGCCTGCATGGAACAATGAGGACCCTCGGTCAAAGCGCGCTGACCATTGGCCCATGGAGACTGCACATGGATGCAAATTGGCAATCGAAAGCCCAGATCTAGAAAAATGGCAGTTTCTGATACGCGATTAGTGGCAAAGCATTAATCATGTATCGCAGGACAAAACCCTCAAAGAAGGAAAGCCTCGAGTGCTAGGTCACGAGGGAAAACAAGAAACTGTGCGGAAAACATCAGAAGGCAGGTCATGTGCCCAAAACCAGTAGGATATTGCGTGCACTTTGAGCGTTAAGAGGGTTTGGCCAAGTTCAATGTGATGCCATACACCAGGCGATGCGTGTCCAGCGGATGAGAGAGAAAACCACTTACATTGTGTGAGTAATGGTCAAGCAACTTACCCGCACGATATAAACGGAGACCGTAGGATCTGGAGGCTCCAGATCAACGACGAAGAATTAACTCGATGGATGACCAGATTCGACGGGAAAATAGACTGAGGCACATAAACATTTGAGGTCTGGCATGACCGATGAGCTGGCAGAAGGATCAGTTTCGCGAGCAAATCTTGGAGTAACGGAAATAACGACCGTTCAAAAGAAAACTAATACTCAGTCCATAAGGCGACAAGTGGCCACCTCTCTGTGCAACGTTACATAGCGATGACAACGCAGCGCTGGGGAATTCTAGCGAACAGAGGAGGGAGATCCAAAGAGCCTGGAAGAGGAAACAAACAGTCAGGGAGCATATTGGTTTTAAGCCACGAACAAACAAAGAACAGGGGGAACAAAAGTAGAGAAATAAGCAAATTGCAGAGAACAGAGAAGTCGAGCTGACCTGCAGAGCAAAGGCAGCATCGAGCAGACAGAACAAAGAGAGCCTGAGGGTCTGTGAACTCCAGAGAAGGCTTGAGAGATTCGAGCAACTCCTCTATGTATACCTGTCAGGTATTGAGTACCAAATTGGGCTCATACCATTGAGACGAGTTGAGGTCGAGATCCAGTAAGGGGGAGTCTGTGTACTCTAGAGGCTTGGGGAATCCAAGTACCACCCTACTGATCATCATCTGTTAAGTGAGACTCAAATTGAGCTCCTTATTATAAAATATTTGCTTTAAGACACAATAGAAAAGGCCACCACTGAAGGCCGGACCAGGAGACGTAGCCTAAGAGGATTGGATGAACTCCTTATTAAATTTGTTGTGATTTTAGATTTTCTTACTGTGTTTCTCTTACTATTTCAAGTATTTGTGTATTTCACAATCCTATCGATCCGTTGCTTAAAATAACATAGACACACCCTAGCACATGGGTCTGTAATACCTTCATTAATTAACTGAGATCATTCACGAGTGATTTCAGATCAATTTTGGAGAATTGTCTTGCATAGATTACATTTGCATGGTTAGAATTCTCATTTCATGAATGAAAATTGTGCATAGATTACATTTGCATAGTGTTCATAGGAATTGTGCATAGATTAAATTTGCATAGTGTTCATGGAATTTGTGCATAGATTACATTAGCATAATTTTCAAGCAAATTGTGCATAGATTACATTGCGTGGTTTGTAGCTCAGAGTTTTGAATTGCATTGAAAAATTAGAAGTGGTACATTTTGGAGTTCATATTTTAAAGAAGAACCTCTTTACTTACTCTAGCTAGAATTTATCGAAATTAAAAGGTTACAAATTTCATATTTGATGCATTAGAGTTTTGAGTCAAGTCATAATACCATCAGTTTCACATCCATTTACCCTTTGAGAAACAACTTAATAACACAACGTTAAATAAAATCAATTAGTATTTTGCATTTTTTAGGGCGCTTGCCACATACAGTAACTTAAGTGTAGGGCCTTGGAACAGGCAGGGAAGTAAACTTTCCAAAGCTACAAACAAACAATAGAATCTTGAGTTAGGGAGAGATCCATTTATTTCAGTTTTGCTCTGGGAATCTCTTCTTATACATGAGTTAAGCACGAGATCATGTCGGATTTGGTGAAGTGATTGTACCCACTTCATTAGCTATGATAGAGTGATTTGCATGTATTATGATGGTACTGAAAGCTACTTGGGGTCACTTGAAAGTAAACCTCCAATTGATCATGTAGAGGAGCCTTCAAGGGGATTGAGCTTGTTACTCTGCCCTTGCATGTACGTTTATCTAGGACTATCCCCGTAGGTAAAATTGTTGTATTTGGTAAACTTAGTGACCATAATCCTATGGGATCTACCTAAGGTGATGGCAGAGGGAAGGTCCTGGTGTACCTAGAACAGACGTTGGCTAGACACACTTGGACATTTTGGAGGTTAATATTCGCTCAAGATGGCATAAGCGAAGTTACTTGCCCCAGATCATTTCATTAAGAAAGTTGTTAGGGTAACTAGTTCCAAATGCTCATACCTATAAATCATTTCACTTTCATCTCTATGACGTTGGATTTCATCACCAACTAGTAAATATTGATCTCGATGAAAGGTGAGTTTGTATGGTTTGAATCCCTAATTTTTTTAGCATGTGTTACTTTGTTTGTTTTTACTTTTTACAAGACCTTGGGTGTGGATTGTGAATATTATTTAATTTTAAGAATAAAAACTTATTTGGATTGAATCAAATGGAAACAATGCCAAAAGTTACCGATAAAGACCTCCCTTTTAACGAGAATCCTAATATTTTCATGATTTTACAAATGTCGGTCCTCCTTATATGGCTACATTATCAATTCCTGGATTCACGATAGGTTTACCTGTATGGTTGTTCTCAACTTCTCTAATTCCAAATAATCCAATTGTACCAGCTCAACTGAGTTGTTGACCCTTTACCTTCTTCATCCAAGATGTCCTCCCCCCTTTCTTCTTCTTCGCTTGGTCAAAGCCTTGATGGTAGTAACCAAGTGACTAAGAAGAAGAAGAAAGGGAATAAGAAGAAGCAAGATAAGGAAGTAGTCAACCAACCAACCATGGTCGTAAGTATTGGTAATGTTGAGGAAACTTATACAATGCATCGTAAGCCCAAATATCCTTGAAAGATTTGTAAGGGTGATGACTTCCTTGTCAATTGTCCTCGTATTCCTAAGGTTTTGGAAGTATAGTCAAATTATTTTTATCAACTTACTGTTGATCCATCAAACAATGATTCTCAAATTCTAGGGAAAAAGATTAAGGTCAGGTTTCCTTGTAGGTTATACAAAGGGGCTCATCATGGTCACCTTTTCCCTCACATGGATGAAGCCTCTGAATTGTTGGAAAAACTTATTGTTTCACAGGAACAACTGGCAACTAATTATTGTAAACTTTCTCCCCATTTACCATTATTTGATGAAGTGATTGATCTAAATCCAAGTATAGTCAATCCCACTCTTCCATTGGAGGGTGAAACATGTATCACTCAGGTTGATGTACTATTTGTTGGTCAAGTAGTCAAATCAATTCCATCTTCGGTAGATCCCACTCTACCCTTAGAGAGTGAACTTCCTATCGCTCATGTTCTTCATGTTGATTCAGATTCTTCTACACATGGGGGCATTTCATTTGTTGCTTTTGAGCCCCATCCAAGTAATGAGGCTATTTCTTTTGATTGGAGTAGACTGAAAAAGAAAAAAAACCTCATCTTCCTTCTCCCCCCCCTTTCCAAATCATTGTGAAGGCTTATGGTAAGAATGTGCGACACACAAATGTAGATTGCCATAGTCGCTCGCACAGCTCCTCATCTGTACGACCGGGACTAAAAGATGAAATTTTAGTATTTTGAAGACTCCGCTTAGTGACAACAATGTTCAACAATTGACTACAAATAGTGATCGTACATTACAGTCCTCATAATCAGGGTTTTGAGTATAAGCATGATTAGGTTCATTTCATGGACGTCATAGTTGTTTTACTAGTTAGCTGCATAGATGAAGACATGGATCATTGTACTCTATTTTGCTTAATCATTTGATGATGATCTAAGAAGAAGAAGAAGTTACAAGGGTTTTCCCCATAGTGGGATTTTCCCTGGTCTTGAACCAATCTCGGTGCCTATATGTGTGCATGTTTTTCTTCTATTGTTCCTTTATGGTCCACTGCATTGATGATAATGATGTTTCTCTTTCTACATAGTTGCATATGTTGATGAATAATGATGTAAATATGAATAATGTAATGATGATATGGGGTGAACTTAATGTGTTAATGAAGAAATGCAGTTATCTAAGGAAATAACAATATAGCCTTAGGAAAAATTAACATGATATCAGAGTTGAGCTGAAGAAAAGGCATGGAAATCACCCCGATGATGAAACCATTGATGGAAGCGTGAAGAGGATGGTGGAGACCTAAAATAATTATAGGGTTTGAAGAAAATCGTAGACAATTTGTGTATTAGGGTTTGATGGATATATGAGGATAGGGTTTGAGATAAACCTCGAATTATGGAAAAATATGAGATATGAAGCCTAGTATGGTCAATGTGAAGATGTTCAAGCACTTGTGAAAGAAATGATGAAACCCTAGATGTGATAGTCCCTAGTAGGCTTGGTTGGTTGATTAAAGGTAACATTGTTATGTGGAATATGGATGGTGATGGTTGGTTCAAGATGGAGAGGACAACCTCTCATTGAAGATAAGTATTTATTTACGTATGATGCCTCTTACTTTTGTTTAGACTTATGGATCTAATTATTATGTTTATTGTTTATACTTCCTATATATGTATTTGAGTATATGGATGTTTCTAACCTCCTTGATGAGATGTGATGAATGGATCCTTCTGGAGGATCATTTGAAATACAGGAAGGGTAGCTAGAACTAGAAAAGATAAAGTGATATGAATTTAAATAGGAACACAACAAATTACAGAGATAATCATAAATACAGAGATGCAACAAAAATAATACTTCATTTCATTAATGTGAAATACTGAAACATGCTTACAAATAGAAATGGAAATAAACTAGCTCGGGCGATGTTAGCTTATCTATGAGGAGAGATGTGGCGGCTACATGCCTCTGAACTACCTTACAATGAGGCTCAAGGGAATTCTTATTATTGAACAATAAGATCAAACCCCAAACAACCAAAACCCTAAACCGAGGAGATATAACACCAAGAGTTTATGGGCCCCGTTGGGGTTAGTTGGGCAACCAACTTCTTGGGGTCGTGACTTGGTCATATTATCTCTATTCGACGCGCATGATACCCCATTGGAAAGATATCTCTGAGGACCACAACGATGTGGATTGCCAAAAAAACGTCGTTTAGAGCCTTAAAACGGCTCCGAAAATTTAGGACCCATAAAATTTCTAAAAATAGTAAACTGTGCTACAATTAAGGAAACTGAAAAACAAAAAGAGACAGTTGTGGGGGTCCAAGTGGGATAGGAGGGTGGCCACCAAGTCCACTTGGATCATAAAGAGACACTACATGAACAGATGACACAAGCTGCCTGTGTGTATTGAGATGGTGCACAAATTTTTGAAGACTACAAGGTATTGTTTCAATGTTATGTTTCAGCTTTTAAGCCCCTAAGGTATGATGAGAATGTCTCCTTCTCAAATGGTCCATGCATATGAAAGTGACTTGGATTTATAATGTCTCCTTCTCAAATGGTCCATGCATATGAAAGTGACTTGGATTTATGTTTCCTATGATGAAATGGTGCACTTGGTGTTGAACATTTTGATCTTCTTGAATTCTACGAGGTTACCTAATGTTGATACATTGATATATTTGATGTTTGGCTAACATCTGTCTGTTGGATATCTTGATCCTATAAAGAAGGTTAGCACCTTGATTCTAGTAGATGATACTCTTGATACTTGTCATACATAATTCATGATGTATTTCATATAAAAGTATAGCTCATTGAATCTTTATAATGCTTGTGATGAACAATATTAACGTATGGGAGAAAGAGTTGAAACTCTTGTTGTGTTGATAGAGTTCTATTGAATGACCTTACTTGATCCTATTGATAATGAAAAGCATGGTAACCTTTATGATAAAGGTATAACTATGAGGTTGATATTCTAGATCATGTCTTTATATGATGAGTAACTATGAAATTGAATGCCCTAACTTGATGGATTGAAAGTGTTATTGTGTTCATAATCTTTGAGATATAATGTTACATATGTTGTTGCCTTGAGTTTAATCACTTGATGAAAGATTAATGTCGTGGATATATGTTTGATTTGATGATCTAACAAATCTTCTATTACATGACATTAGTATAGACAGGTTGATGACGTGAATGAAGAGGAATGAAATGGATTCCCATTCAGAGGAGAATCTCTCCTCAAGGTCCTTACTCATATTACCATTTGCATTATATATTATGTATTGTTGAAGTATGATTGATATGTGTGGTAGTGTTTTTGTGGCAATGGTGTACGAAAAGACACCTCCTTAGCAGTTGATTATTCCCTGCAAAGGATCACAGGAAGAATTGGTGTTGTTAGTGGACAAACTTAAATAAACACAACATTGTAAATAGTGGAGCCAATTCATACATAAACATAAACTAAACAAAGAGGTAAATACACAAACAATGCTCAAATGGAGCAAACAAATCAATAAGATAATGGAAAAAACTCCCTTTATTGACTGTTGGTAGTAGAGATTGAATACAATAGATGAATATTAGACACTCGAAGAGAACTATTTGAGCTATGGTGCTAAAAAATCCTCAGCAAGGAGGTTTCTTTTCCTCAATCTCTTTGCAAGTTTCTCCTCTCTCTCAAAGAAGTATGAAGACTCTCCAACAGTGGATTCTTCTTTTCTCACCAGGATGATGGATTGCTTAGAAGCAATATGGCCAACATGCTAGTGCTCTTCCCTTCTTTGGCTTCAACAATGCAATGGTGGTTTGCTCTTGATAGCAATTTGGGCAGCATAACAATGTCTCTTATTTTGACTCTCCCATGGTCTGTTTATACAGATTTGTTTTTAATCCATCTTCCCCCTCTTGGTTCATACACAATAATGACACATGAGTAGGACAAGATGATTCTATTGAGGGTTGCATATCTTCAAGGTGGCTCGAATTTGGCTGTACTGGATTGAGCTCATGTTAGAGAATCGGCCCCAAGTGTGTAGAGTGGTCTCGAATCACTAAGTCATCTATTTTTTGCAACCGCACGACTTTCGAAGGATATTCCGCGCATGTGCGTTAATCGAAGAAATAGCGGTGCCACATCAATTGTTTTTACTTTATAAACTTTGGGACCTTATGATAAATTTGATTTTTTAAACTTCATGATGTATTGAGTTGGAAAATGTTCACTTGTGTATTCTGTTAGACACCTTTTAGTGTCTTTTGGATTTTGCCAACATGTGTACGATTTTCTGGTGTTAACAGTTGCCCCCTAATGTATGAGGTTAGGAGGAACCATATAGCCGAAATACATCACTTTTTATTTTCTAATGGAGATTTTGATTAACGTTTCGAGAGAGAGGATAACTTGTTGTGGAGATGAGTAGAGAAAAAACCCCTTGACTGAGTATAAATGGTAACCATGCTCTTGTGAAAACCTACACATTGAAATAAAATGTGTCTATACGAGGCGAGCATGTCCCATACTCGTTATGATGACAAATCATAACTAATTACAGTCAGACAAAGAATGGTTTTGTCCAATCAACATTGTGGTAATTGATGTGCTGATAGCTGATGATGATAATTGTTGATGTCCTCAAGGGTGCTTATTGGTCAAATAGACCGAATTTGGTTCCCATATGCATAATAGAGGTGAAGCATTGCTGACTAACGTGCTTCAGTATGCATAGGTATTCGAATTTGCGTACCTCCCCCGTACCATGGTGTAAGCATTGTTGGATGAGGTGCTTAATGATGCGGGGGTCTTCGAATAAATGAAAGAATTGCAAGAATAACTAAGTACAACACCACCTTGACATGCAAGCTTGTGTTGGTGTCGAATGTCAAGGGGACCAATGACTTCAGTGGGAAATAATGATTCCCATTGTCCTACTCGAGGATATCCCTACAAGTGGGGAATATCCAAGGTACTACCCCAATCCTGGATACAAATGTTGAAGTCGACAAGAGAGGAGCGTGAACTGCCCGACATGTTGAGTCGGGGAATCAATATGAGATGTAAACACGTTGTAATAATGTGGGTCAGAAAAGGCATGATAGTGAGAGATGATGATATGAGAGGATATGGGCAACTTACATGAGGTCGTAGCTTGTTGTGAAAATGGCGACGGACAAAACATATTTACTCATGGTGATGGTCCTGGAGTCGGTAAGATTTGCAGGGTGGATGTAAGTATGTTATGACAAGCATGCAAATGGAAAGTGATTGTTGGCGAGGTGCAAGCTCCAACCAAGGGTGAATAGAAATTGCCACCAGGTAAAAGACATGAATAGAAAAAAATGTGGGTGGGAGTCTTTTTCCTTAAAAAAATCTTTGTACACTTGCCAAAAGAATACGAGTGTGATTTGGATGTACAACCACGGAGATGGGTGCCCCATAATGATGGTGACTTGTATGGAGGTGTGGTGTTTCATTTTTAGGGTGGGGGCCCCATAATGATGGTGACCTGTATGGAGGTGTGGTGTTTCCTTTTTAGGGTGGGGGCCTGATGAGCCCCAATTTTGGTACAATTCGGGCTCATTTTGGTCTACTTTACTTGCTCAAACCATTCATCTTTATTTGCTTATGCATGCATTTCTTAGTTATTTCGTGTTGTTTGTAGGAGGAAGGTTAGACACTTTATCCACGTGACTAATGCATTGTGATTCCAGGTTTTGGCATTAAAAAAGGGGAACAAAAGACAACGTAGAAGGAGTAAGGAGACATAAGGTGGCACTGCTGACTTTGTGGAAGGATGTCCACAGTATTGGGACATTCCTCGTGATTCACACCGAGAACTCCGAGCTCCAATCAATCTCCCCTCCGAGCCTCAGAAGTAGCCAGCTGTCCTACAGGAACAGCAGTCATCAACTATTGACTGCCTCACAAAGCCACAGTTACACTTCAGTTGGACAACTGAGCTCCTAGAATCAAGGCTACTTGGCGGATCATCACTTTTTTGTATAAATATGGAGGCCGTAGCCTTAGATAGGTTGTTGAATCTCTTGGGGTTATCATATCATTTTGGAATCAGTCCAGTTTTGTTTCCTTTTTCTGTAAGCCAGTTTGGCATGACGTTGAAGTATTAATAAAGAGGACAGTTGGTGATCGATTCCTGAGTTTTATTAGGAGACTATAGCTCTCAGGTTAGGGCCCAACCTGAGAGCCATAGATCCCCTCTGTTGTAGTATTGTTTTTAGTTCTTTTCCAGCACTTTACGTTTCATTTACACATGCAGTTTGAATGACAGTCTTGTAATTCGGTTTTCTTATGAGTTAGATAGATTTCGTTTATGGTACAATTACTTTTACTTGTTTAGCGTAGCAAATGATACATGACATCCATTGGAGCTCCAGAAAAATCGTTTGTTAAGGCTCACTGCCATCTCGTTTGAAGATTGGGGTGCAGTCCCTAGCAGACCACCAAAAAAACGCATGAATTTGGTTTACACAGTTATGATTTGGATTTAGATGCTTCCTTGTCATTTATACGAACCACACATCTCTTCATCACAGTCCCATACGTATTTCTCCTTGCGTTTTGGATCACTGTTCAATAAAATCACAGTACACTTAGTGTAGGATGATGCTTTCTTGGTTTGATCAATAGTTTTAGTCATTTGTTTCATTAACACTCTTCTCCATCTCGTTCATTACCATCCTTTCCATTTGGACCTTGCATGCAACCACGCTTCTTTGCCTTACACCGCGCTCTGCCCTTTCCTAGACATCTCCTAATCCTCACGTAGCCTCATTCCTTGACCTTTCACATCCATCACTCCAACACACTCCCTCCACCTGTTTTCCATCTCATCCTTCCATCCCTGAGCCATCACCAGCCTGTTCCCTATCTCTCACATCCCTTCCTACCCGTCCATCACCTCTTCCTCACCTCAATCCTCCACGGTAGACCATCCTGTAGCAATTCAGAGACATCCTGTAGAAAACCCTGAGTTTCCTGTAGAATTCCCTGCAGACATCCTGTAGGAGGTCTGCCACGCGGTTGCTGAGCTTCTGCACGTGGGACGCCTCTGTGGATGGATGCCAAGGGTCCATAGGGACCTCACTTAGCCTCCCCAACCTGTCCCACTCTTTCCTTCCTTCTCCATCCAATCTGCACAATCCAACCCTAATAAGTAAACAAATCACAATCACTCCACCTACTTAATGAAAAAGTATAAAAACATGTCTTTTATAATGTCAGTAGTTTAGATCCATGCATTTCCACTTGTTAGATGTAGTAGCAGCATTGGTAGAAGTATTACTCATCCTCATTGCTTTATAGAGATTGGACTAGTCAAATTAGGGTTTCCTAGGGTTACATGCTTTGATTTACTTTTAGTTCATTTTTGTCGATTAGCTTAGTCTCCTTCGAGCTAGCTTTCGTCCATCATTGATAAAGCTTCTTCTGTGAGCCTATAGAAGTTGGCTTGAGCCCTAGCGGACTTGTGCCAGCTGACCAAGTGACAGCTGCGACAAGAGCTAGTACTTGTGCATATAGCACCGTCTCTTCCAAGTTTGTACGAACAACCGGGTTGATAAAATGAGAGACAGGAAGCCTCAGGAGTTGTAGCATTGTTGCTACAATACTGGAGCTCACCATCTTTTTGGCGCCATTGCCGGGGAAGCGTCAGATTATTAGTAATTGTTGCTTTTCTTCTAATTCCTTACTCTCACTTTCTTCTAAGTAGTTTATTTCATTTCCATTATGCAATTTCATTCATGCAAACGTAGATTAGCCTTTCTTGCTTTCATAGATTAGCTTTCCTGCTTTCATAGATTTAACTTTCAATTTTGCAAGTGTAGATTAGAATTTCAAGTTTGCAACCAATTTGTTTCATTTGGCAGGAGCACAGGAAAAGAAACACACAAGCAATCAAAAAGAAGTCCTTTTGCTTCATGCCTCATAGGAACAGAGATAGATCAGGAAAATTCCTACCTAACACCCCCACCACCTCACTCAGTCACCCTTCACTCTTCGGTGACAACAGTGACTCAGAGGAAACAATAGGTGAACACCACGAGGCATACCAAAGCCCTATAGAAGAAGAAGAGTTAGAGACTACTCCACCTGAAACTATGGCTAATAATCAAGGAGGAAACGAGAGGATAGAAGGTGCCTTCCCTATCCGAGAGACCAATGGTGAAATGAAAATGAAGAACATTAGCCCCTCTGCTTTACCCCATTTCCATGGGTTGACTTTCGAAGATCCTGATACCTTCCTATTTGAATTTGTTGTCCTCTGTAGAACCTATGACTATACTGAGGATGAACAAAAGCTAAAACTTTTCCCTTCCACCCTCAAGGATGCAGCACTACGCTGGTTCATGGGTTTACCTGGGAATAGTATCACCTCATGGGCTCAGATGCAGCAAGCCTTTAATGACAAGTACCGGGATTATTGTAGGTCCAAAGAAACAAAAGGGGAGATCTTCCGGATGACCATGGGAAGTGATGAGTCTCTAGAGGACTATGAGGAAAGGTTCCAACTTAGTTATAAGAGG
>APFE030359384.1:777-22107 GCA_000404065.3 Pinus taeda
GGCTTTGTTCTCGTAAACCACTTGTCACGTGGTCAATTTTCACAGAGGAAATGATAGCACATTATGAGGATACCAAGAGCAACACCTTCTTTAGCCAATTGATAAATCTCAAACAAAAGGGTTCAATGGTAGAGCACATTGAGGACTTTCCAAAATTGAATATAAGGGTAAATGATATTCTAGAGAAGCAAAAGATAAATAGTTTTATCTATGCCATGGAAGCTGATATCAATGGTATGAAATTGGAAGAAAGGCACGGAATATTTGAAGAAAGACATGGAAGGTTTGAAGGAAGGTGGGACAAATCTGCTACAAGAAAGGCCTCCTAATGACGAAAAGGATCAAGAAATGTCAAAAAAAGAGGATATCCACCGAGAACCAACCCTAGATAAAGAAAAAATGAATCTAACCATAGCTTGTATTGCAATGGCAGGAATTACCACTCCTCAGACTCTCAAGATAAAAGGACATATCAAGAAGAAGAAGGTTCAAGCAGTGAAATATTAGGAAGAAAAGTATAAAAAAAACATCAAAAGAAAAGGATACTCACCAGGAACCAACCCCAGAGAAAGAATAAATGAATCCGACCATATCTTGTAATGCATTGGTTGGAATTACCACTCTTGAAACTATAAAGATAGAAGGACATATCAAGAAGAAAAAGGTAATAGTGTTGATTGATTCAGATAGTACCCATAATTTTATTAATTATAAGATAGCCAAGGAATTGAATTTCTTTCTATATCCAACACTAGAGTGTCAAGTGACAGTTGTAAGTGGAGGAACCATAAATTGCTCTAGAAAGTGCTATAATATCAAGCTATCCATGTGAGAATATGTATTGAATAGCCCAATGCTTTCTGTTCCAATGGGTTGTACTAATGTTGTACTAGGAGTCCAATGGCTACAATCCTTGGGTACAATAGCTTTTCATGAAATTTTCTTCGGAAGGAAAGGAAGTTGAATTAAGGGGTATCACAAGGAAACTAGGAAAGATAATCAGCTCTAACAGAATGACAAAGCTTCTAAAGAAAGAACAATGAGATGTAATTGCACAATTATGTTCGCTGATGGTTCCGACATTGAAATCATCTATTTCTACATATCTCCAAAAAGTCTTGGACAATCATTCCAAGGTATTTGAGACTCCCAAAGGTCTCCCAAATATTCATGACCATGATCATGCTAATCATTTTATTCCAGGAAGTGTTCCTCCAAACATCAGGCCTTATAGATATCCATATGCCCAAAGGAGTGAAATTGAACATATGGTTGTATAAATGGTAGAGCTTGGTATAATTATCCAACCAAATTTGATAAACAAAGCAAGGGATGAATGGAATAATGGCGAAGCAGGGTGGAAACTCATTCAAAAGTTTCCGAAGATCCCAGTTCCAACAATATTGCCATAACTTGACAAGGAAGGAAAAATCGTACTGGAACTTGAAGCATTCAGAGAACTAAGAAGTCAATAGCTATGAAATCGATCAATTTCAGAGCATCTCATCAAGTGGAATAACTTACCCACTGAAGATTCCACATGGGAGGATGAGAATTTTATATGAAAGTATCCAGAACTACTCAAGCGTTGAGGACAACATTTTTTGAAGGAGAGGGGCATGTTAGGTCCCTATACTACTAGTGTAACCCCTTATTGTTATTAGTGAAACCCCCTTATTATATTGTTATCCCCATGTAGTCCCCATATTGTTATTATTGTGCCCCATAGAAGCCCACTATTGTTATTGTTGTGCCCTTACATTATTATTGTTATGTCGACTTTGATTACATTATGACGCCTTAGACTCCTATATATAGAAAGGAGGTCTTGTCATTTGTATCATCGAAGAATTGTTCATTTGTGTAATGTAAAGGAGGTTGCCCCCTTGAAGAGTCTTATTTTGAAGGTGTTTATCTATATTTTCTATCTTTTTGTGAGTTGGTTTCATAACACAGTATTTACAATGAATGACCTACTCAAATCAAAACATCATGACAACATGAAAAGATAACAACTATACTTCTTATTGGAGCTTTTTGAATTAGCTCATGGTGGTATTTACATCCATATACATATGTACATATACCAAAAAATCAACAAAACATGTGCTTCTTCGGGCCCAAAGTGCATCCACTGCACTTTAACTTGCTCTATGGATCTGTTCCTGAGGATGAGTTTCTTCCACTACAATATGCATTGAGGCTCCAACTAGAATTCTCGTTCTTGATCCACCTGCAATACAGACCAATCAATAACATGATCAACATCCTTTATATATCTTTTAAGTGATGAAACATGGAAAACATCATGGAATTTCACTGTTCGAGGAAGTATAAGTCGATAGGCCACCCTTCCAATCCTCTCAAGGATCTCAAAAGGCCCACAATACTGTGGTGCCAACTTGGCACATGATCCAATCCTCAAATATCTCTTCTTGGGATTGATGCGCAAATGCACATGCTCCCTAACCTGAAACTCCTTTAATGCTATGTGTTGGTCCACATAACTCTTTTGTGTATCCTATGTTTCCATCAGATTCTTCTTTATAACATGCATTTCTTATTCCATGTTTGCCAACATATCCAGTCCAATAAGTAACTTGTTCACTAGATCACTGCAATTGATGGGAGTATTACAACTCCTCCCATACAATGCCTCGAAATGACTTATCCTCAATGAATCTTGATAACCATTTTTGTATGTGAACTCAACCAATGGAAGATAATCCTCCCATATTCTTTGCTGGTGCATCATATACATCCTCAACATATCCTCCAAGATCCTATTGACCCCCTCTGTCTATCCATCTATCTGCAAATTATAAGTTGTATTGAAGGCCAACTCAAGATCATGAGTCACATCATTCTATTCATGCTCATTCAACTTCTTGGACTCATAGCACACCACCTGTCCCTCTTTCATAAGGACTCCACCAAGTCCTATTTTACATACATCTGTACACACTACAAACTCTTTATCTGGATCTACAATCTTAAGGAATGGAGTATTGGTCAACAATGGCTTCAACTTCCTGAAACTCATTACACATTCTTCTATCCATTCGAACTTCTTATGTTTCTTCTGCAAGGATTTCATAGGATATGTAATGCATGAGAAGTTCTTGATGAACCTCCTATAGTAACCTGCCAATCGCATGAATGATCTCACCTAAGCCACATTCTTAGGAGCTTCCCACTCCATGATGGCCCTTCTTTTTTCTGGATCTACTGTTATGCCTTCCTTGGAAACAACATGTTCCAAGTAATGCACCTCTATCTGAAAGAAGTTGCACTTGCTAAGCTTGGCATACAACTGATGCTCTTCTTCATTCTCGGAGTATATCAAGATGTCACCAATGAATACAATAACAAACTTTTCCAAATAAGGACACAACACACTATTCATCAAACACATACATAAATGTAGCTAGGGAATTAATAAAACTGAATGGAACTACAACAAAATCATAATGCCCATAACTAGTCTTGAATGCAATATTGTAGATATCCTTTTCCTTGATGCGTACCCGAAGGTATCATGATCTCAAGTCGATCTTAGAGAACATTGCTTCTCCCTTGAACTGATCAAAAAAATCAATAATTCTCGGCAATTGGTACCTGTTCTTGATCATTACCTTGTTCAACTATCTGTAGTCAAAGCACAATCTTATAGTACCATCTTTCCTCTTTACGAACAACAATGGTGAACCCTAAGGTGATACACTTGGCCTAATGTATCCCTTGTCAATGATCTCCTTTAATCACAATTTCAACTCTACTATCTCTAGAGTACTCATCCTGTAAGATACCTTTGGTGTTGGTGTTTTCCCTGACACCGACTCAATAGAGAAATCTACTTCCCTATGAGGAGGTAGCTATGGAATCTCTGTTGGAAACACATCTTGATATTGCTACAATATAGGGTACGTCTTGAATATTTATGCATCCTCAACATCTTTACCCTTGTCACTAGATATATGGTGCAAACATCACACAACCTTTTCTGCAACTACACTTATCCTGCATAGCAATAACCATCCTCACTGATGTAGGCTTATTCTTTCCCTACAAAATTCTCTTTTCCCCATTATCATCGAAGCACTCAATGGCCTTGTCGAAGCAATCCACTTTGGTCCTATGAAGTTACAACCAATCCATACCCAAAATCATGCTATATAATCCCAATGGAAGTAAATTCAAATGTATTGTTGTAGGCATACCATGTAACTCAAATGCACAAGCTCTTACCCACTGGTGATCTCTCATATTTTTACTTGTAGCCAACTGTACCAACCAAGATTTTGCATGCACTTTTTTTCTCAAACCACACTTATCCACCAGGTCAGGATTAATATAACGATAATTTGATCTAGGATCAATCAAAATAGAAACAACTTGATCACAAATATTACCGTCCATATCAATGATAGATGATTGATGACCTACCTGCCTCTTGTCCACAACTACATAGATTTGAGGAATGATATGATCAACATCACTAATAATATGCACCTCCTTAGAACTACAAATCCGGGGTTTGCCACCTTGATACTATGAAAAATCCCTCTTACGATGATCCTTGCCACATATCCAACACTACAACGATGCTCTACCATTGCCTCTAGTCTACTACTCTCCATGTCCCTTCTTAATTGTATTGAAATTCTTGTAAGGGACTACATTTTATTTCTCACTTGCATCTTGAGGTCTTCCTCACTTTGGCGGCCATTGTCCTTTAACTTTCTCATTTCCTTTCAAGTCATGCTTATGATCAACTTTGCACTTCGACTACTCATAACAATGTTTCAGCTTTCAGATGGCCTCCTCCAATGATCTAGGCTCATCGAACTCAATTCGGTCTCTGTATGCTACTAGAAGTCCATTGATGAATCTCTTAAGCTTGGCCTTCTCCTCCTTAAGGCAAGGCACATATCTCAATAGCTCTAAGAACCTACTAGTATACTCATCATCTGTCATGGAACCCATCTACGACTCATAAAAATCCTTAGCTCTGTCATCATAGTACCTTTCTGAAAAATACTTCTTCTTGAAGAGCCTCTCAAACTCATTCCAATTCGAGTCATTCTCATGAATACCTCTAGCATTATTCACATCTTCCAACCAAATATTTTCTTTCCCTTTCAGCCTGAAAGTGGCTATCTTTGCTTTTATGTTTTCTGAATAATCATGCAATCTAAATAACTTCCTCATACCAAAAAACCGTGCCTCGACATCCTATGATTTTTTCATCTCTCCATCGAATGTAGGTGGCTTTGCTTTCTTAAACTCCTCTAGAAAATACCCCTTGTCACTACTTTTGTAAGGATGATAAAAACAATGATCATAATGCCTATCTGAACTAGAATTAGAGTAGTACCTACGCCTATCACCCCTCCTATCCAGAGTATCCAAGGACCTACCATCTCTGATCGTGTCCTCTCTATCCAACCTGTACTCACCATGAGAACTGCTGCTATATGCCCCATTAGTTTTTTCCTCCTGCTCATGGATGATCTGAAGTGGCCCCTATCGCTGCAATTTTGAAAAACTCTAAAGGAGTACTGCATTATCCTCTACTTGTTTCCCTTGTGCCTACATGATTTATTCATTGTTTGTTGTACAACTCCTTATTTTTTCCTTCAAGATTCTCAATGTGTCTGCTAAATCAGAAGAGTGCCCAACACCACGCTGCTTATCTAATCCATAGGAAGATTCAAAGGAACTATAGTCTACAATATTGCTAGTCATCTTTAATATTATTCCTGCAAGGTATATCATGTCAGCTAAACTAAATCATAATAAACCAACTTACCTTAGTATAATTCAGGGAGGATACCTAGTCTCCAAGATGAACAAATCAACATAATATATGTATAACATAATCATGAAATCATATAGAAATATAACACATAGTATGTAACCATATATCCATCATTCTAACTAGAGTCTAGTCATCAATGCATGACCATATCAGCTACAGATACCATGAACTCATGCATGACAACAACAACCATATCACTATACACTTGAGCACATGTGAATACTAACATGCATAAACAACGTGTAACCAATCATACACTCATGATGACACACTTCACACCAACAATATCCTTTTTCACATGGAGACATCACTACAACCATGACCAACACCATGCATATGCAACAAGCACATAGACAACAAGGATGATTAACACACATGCAACAGACATAATGCATGAAAAACACACATCCCATCTAGTCTGATGGGTGAACCATGCTATGATACCACTCTGTAATGCCCTCCTCCCACATCTACCTAAGTAACCAGCCAACTGGGGTAAATATGTGACGAGAAGCTACTATGATATGATTCAACCTCCTAAGTGACCTTAAGGAAGTGGAATCGACAGAAACACACCATACAAGACCTTCTGCACCTGGTACAAGACTCCCAAAATGCATCCCAATCATTCCCCTGACTAGCCCCTAGGTCCCACTGAAATTTTAGACCTATAAAACCCTAAACACTCCCTTGATATGGGTAAGAGTGCATTTGAGGACCTATGGATGCATGCACAACATGTGTGTGCCAGCATCCAGGGACTTTTCTACCCAGTATTGTGCCTGCATCACTAAGATTTGAGCCAATTTTTCATGCCCAAAGCCCAAGTCACTGCTCATAATTCAATGACACTTCTAGAACCCATGATTTACATAATAACAAGTCTTACAAATAAAAAATTGACACCAGGACTGGCTCTGACCATCCCCAACTAGGACTGGCATTTTGTTAAAATCTTGGCATCAATGTAATTTACAGGAAATGAATACAAGATAGAGAATAAATGATTGATAACTCATATGAGACTTGACAAGGAGGATCACCATGCTCTTCCCTTAACTGTCTTGACATCAATTATCTCTTGCATCCATTATCCTTTTAGTTACAAGTAAATACATGAAATAACCATGACAATAACCAGTCATATAACCATGCTTATAGCCAACATTAAACCATGAAAATAACAATGAGATAACAACCATTAAAACCACATATTAATAAGAACAAAAGCAAGAGAACTTAGCTTTTATTAAACATAGGAAAATTTAACCAAGTTTGGGACTTCTACATACCACCCGGCCATAGACATGGCTAAACAAAAATTTTCTTTTAGCCAGTCACCGTCGTGCCATATTCCAAGCATGAATGTGGAATATCAGGGATAAACCAATTCAAAAAAAAAAAACAAAGGAATCCAAAGGTTAAACCACCTCTACTCTCACTAAACTGTGATCTCACCAAAACTGGCACCGATATCACAAAACCAAACTGAGCTAGGAATGCCTCCAGACTCCATCATTATCCTTGAGGAATTTTCTGTCTCCTTGTCTCTCAATATTTATTGCAATCCACACTATATCACTAGGCCCTAAACCGAGACACCAGCCTCTCAGGCTTTATAGAAATCCACACAAGATTACTTGGCCCTAAACCGAGACTCCACGCTCAGTCTTTACCATGTATCCCGCCAAAACCAGTCAAGGAATTCCCAGGCCTTTGGGATTTTCCTGAGACCACCTCCGCCCTGGATTCTGAAACCATCTGGAAATTCCATAGCTCAAAAACGACTAAACAATCCATCACACCACTCCTATATAGAAAAAGGCAAGTCTAGGTTGAAAACCATTGTCATAACTTGACAAAACCATGCCACCCACAACAAGAGAACCATACACCAACACGCAGAAGCCATGCATGTCAAAACCAACTAGGAAATCATAGATGAAATATATTACCTGCAAGTATTCTTGTTGAAGTTTCTTGATCATGCTCTTCCTTTCTTGTTCCTCACTTTCCTTCCTTTCCTTTTGCTTGATTTTCCTTCCTTACCCCAAGGCTAGAGTGCTCCAAGAAAACTCTAAGTGTCCAAGAGTGAGAGAGAGAGAGAGAGAGAGAGAGAGAGAGAGAGAGAGAGAGTTGAGAGAGCTCCAAAACTAAACTGACAAAAGGTACCAACTAATCCTGAGAATCCCTTTTATCAATTAGGCTTTTATTTTCTTCATTTTCCATTATTTTCCTTCAATTTCTTCATCACATGCAACCTGTGACCTTTCACCTTCCTTTTATCCTATTTTCCTTTATTTTCATAAATAAATGTGCCAAAAATACCTTTTTTCCTTTTTAATGCCTTAGCCATTGCCTTTTCCAATTTCCCTTAGCCATAAACACATCTAGTGATGCCCACTAGGATATATTTGCCCAACATTCAACTTGGAATAAGTGTCACTTAATCATGGTCTTATTTTTCCTTTATTAACTTTCATTACATGAACTTTTAACCAGGGGTTGTTACATAGAGAATATGTGTAAATAGAGAACGTTAGAATCATTGGAGATTGTTTAATGGGTTGTAGATTCACAATATTAGTATTCACTCCTTTCAACATAAGTAGATGAGGAAATAAGTATGTTTAAAATGTGCCCACCTTTGGTTGGTTCTCAATCCCATTTCCACAAATCTAAAATGTCACATTTCAATAATACTTTCTTCTCACAATATGAACAATTCAATTAGATTCCAACATGCTAAGATTCAAGCCCTCAATAAATTTTCAATAATAAACCTTTCATTCATAGTTTTAGAAATAACATAATCAATATTTTGAAAACATATAATTATACACTGTCGCTAGCATGGGAGATCAGATGGCGCGGTCGCACAGCTCTGAAACCCTGGCTGAGAAGGGTTAGGGCTTCCCTCATCTTTTTTGTTGCAATCACCTTTTCTGCTCTTGCTCTTCGATGCGCTAGTATCACTGCTACAGTTGAAATCCTAACCATTATCTCCTATGTTTTCATCCTGCTACCCTACTTTCTCGTGATGTCGCTATTGCTGTCTGCAGAATGTTAGTAATGGATGTTGAAGTGGTTGACTATTCAGAGGATCCAAACCCCGAAGGGTCCATCTGGACAAGTCCTAAGTTTACACTGGAGCAAACAGATAACAAACCTCTGGGCGTGGTATCTCTAACTTCGCGGGATTACTCTCACTGCCGTTTCGACCTGGGACCCTCCTCGCACCCCATTCCGTCCGCTAACTTCTCCATCAGAATGCCGGGTCTTGATTGCCCTCCCCTCTCACTGAAAACCCTAAACTATCTCATTTCCTGCATACCTCTGTCCCCAACCTTTGACTCTGTGCCTTTGGACACCCCCCATTTGACTCCCCCTTCCATAAACCCTCTTGTGGCTGGACAAGACTCTATTTGCACCTCCCAAACACATGTGGCCATTCATCACTTCCCACCTCATTCCTTGGCTACTCCTGGCCTCTCTTCATCCCCATATGGATTTTTTGATACTCCTGTTGTTAACCCTCGCTTGGAACCCCTCTATCTTGGCGGCACACATCAGGTTCAAAGGACCCTCTTCAGGAACATCCCACTACTCCATGGACCAACAAAGATAAGAAACAAAAGTGTGTCAAGGCCACTTGCGAGCAATTGGAGCTCAAATTCGAGGTGGGTGTGCACATGGGGGAGGTGGTGGACACAACTAACTTGGTGCTGGTTGGTAGGGTTTGAGGACATGCCTACGCTGCTTGTAAATTACGATAATGGGTCATGGAAATTTGGGGGCATATACTTAAGAAACTCCCCATTGTAACCAGTTTGGATCGAGGGTGGTTCGATCTAGTTTTCCAAGAGAGGAATAGACAACATGGGTCCTATCGCGATATTGGCATATTGAGATGGCTCCCATCTTGCTAAAGCGCTGGAGCCCTTTATTCAACCCTGAGCGTGAACAGTTGGGAGCTGGACCAATTTGGGTTAGGTTATAGCCCGCCCCCCCATGCCCCCCCAACATTTCTGGTCTAAGGATACTTTCACATGCATCGGGAATGTTCTTGGAACATCACTAGATTTTTAAAATTCCTATGAATCAACCGGTAACAAGTCCATGGCTTGAATATTGGTTTATTTGGATATCAAAGAAGGATTGGAGGAACATATTACTCTGCATTGGTGAAGATTCACATGAATTCAGCTCTTGGACTATGAAGGTGTGCCCTTCCACTGTCAGAGGTGTCATAAAGTGGGGCATCTATTCAAGGAATGCCCATTGGTTAAACTTGTTGTCTCCCCTACCAAAGCTCCGGAAGCAGTGTCCACAGGAGAATCATCTACTGCAGAAGAGCCTACTTCACGATCTCAAGGGATGCATCACACTATTTGTGAATATGCTCAGATCCCTGTTTTGATTTCTCCTAAGCCTCCTTCACCACCTTTGACGAGATCCTGGGCTGCAGCCGTGACTACTCAATCATCGAGTACTTCTTCTCACCTTTTCTCTCCATCTCCTATTAATTCTATTGTTTCTATTATGCATCATCATGTTACATTTTCATCCATCCCTGACATCACATCGTCCCCGCTTTCATGCCCTTTGGACTTGAATCCTCTGATTATATCCACCACTATGCCTTCCATACCTGATATTCTCTTTGACCCACCCCCAGAGATTCCTACTTCCTCTCGGCATTCACACTCATACAATCTCTGGTCTAGGGCATCCCTTCCACCCGATCTATCTGGGATTGGGCTAATTTCCCCTCCTAAATCCTCCAAGTCCACTAGAGATAGACATTCCTTCATCTCCAAGGTGATCATCCAGGATGGGGTGGATGTGGCTTTAGGTAGGCAATCCACACTCAAGAGGGTTCTTAGAGCATCGAATACCCTTAATCAATTTCTATCATGAAATGGTTATCTTTCAATTGCAGGGGCCTGGTAAGCCTTGCCAAAAAATCTGAATTCAGAAGGTTGTTTGAATCTGAGACCATCGATATCATTTATCTTCAGGAAAACCTGACCAATATTGACTTGATCATCCCCATTCTTCATTCCCTGAAGTCAAGCTGGATTTTCCACACTCATGATGCCATTGAAAGATATGGAGGTATTGCCTTAGGTATCAATCCGTGCACCATTAAGATTATCTCCACCTGGGGTGGAGCTGGGTTTATTGGAATGGACATTTTCTCTTCTAAATTAGGGATGGAGATCAGAATATTAAATATCTATGCTCCCTGTCTCAACCGGGTTGATTTCTAGACTCATCTACTCAACATATCCCTTGTAAATTCTAACAATTTTATCCTAGGAGGGGATTTGAATTTCTCTATTGGATATGGGGAATCCTGGGGCAATAATGCCTAGATTGTTCCACTTTTGGACACCATGGCTCACCTAGTGGAGCAACACCAATTAATTGATATCCCCATGAACAAATTGATGCCTACTTGGCGTAATCAAAGAACTGGGGATGCTACATTAGCCAGGAATTTGGATCGCTTTCTCATAAAGGAAAATTTGATTCAGGCTCTTCCTAATTATCATTAGTTGGTTGGAATGGGTGGAATCTATGACCACTCTCCTATCCTCCTTGAGCTCTTTGGGTCAATTCCCAAGCCTAGATCTCCCTTCAGATTCAATTCCTCTTGGTTAATGAACCCTGACTACATCAAGTTGGCTATGGATTTCTGGCATACCCATCCTCCATCCAGGGGGAGATCTATAGTTGAGGTCTTCTATCAGAATTTGCTCAAGATCAAGAGCCTTACTATTAAATGGGCCAAGGAAAAAAGAGACTGGGATGAATTAGCTTTCTCTACCATTGAACAACAAATGGCAAATCTGCTAGATGAGCATGGAAGAGGGTTTATATTGGATGATGCTAGAATCACTTCATTGACTTAGAGTTGTTGGTGCACTAAGATGACTATTAAAAGAAACCTTAATACCTACATTAGTTATCAAACCAGGGTAAGTATGTTTATTTTAAGAGTGTCAACATTGTCTATATAAGTGAATTCAAAAGCTAATTCATAATGAAATGATTTAGAATCGTTGTAATGATTAATATCTAATTCTCGATGTTTAATCCAAAACAAATCTAAAGGAAAACCTTAAAGAATTTGCAAATCTATCTTAATATATTGTTCAAAAGACTGAATCTAAATGTAAGTAAAAAGAATCACTTTTAGCAGATTGACTAGTATCAACAATAATTCATTCAGCAAGAAAGAAAGCTACAACAAATGAACAAGAAGAAACTTTCAAACTTTTAACTGAAAGCAATCAACTGTAAACTCAAGATATTTGATAACACTTCTTTAGAATGAACAACAATCAAATACTTAAACTAATATGATAAATTCATCAAAGATTAACACGCGGTTGTAAACATAGCAAGATCTAGATTCTAGTTTGAACAACAAAGGTAAATTGTAACAACCAATACCTACAACAATAAGGATAATTCTAATTCCATGAAATAATAGGAATAAACAATTGCAAGAGTAAACATAAATAAGTATGGCACAATTAAAATAGCAAATCTCCTATCGACCAGGTCCAAAGTTTCCAGAAGTCACCGTCGAAAGACACTTAGAATGCATTTACAAGTCTAACACAGTATTTCTCATTAAAATCAATAAAGATACATCATCACTGTAGTGAGAATACTCTGTGTCAAAAGTGAATAGTGATAGTCTCTCAATTCCTCACTAGCTTAACTTAGTTACATTCTACTTCACCCATCGACTTTATATAATTAATGAGAGATAAACAGATAGGAGTGAATCCTCAGGATCAGGAGGTCCTGAGGATTTTGCAACCGACAATTTGATTTCATTAGAAAATAAACTTGATTCTCCTAGTCTTCTGCTAGCCTTCATGAGCGAGACATTTTTCCTTTTCCTTTTCTTGGTCGCTGTTGTTCCATCATTTGAACATCAATCATTCAATTCATATTCCTGCATATCAAAATAGTGAAAGTTAGCTTTAATGCCCAAAATTACCCAATTTGTTAATGATTGATTTTATCTAGCTTCTACAATCCTTTATTCTAAGTTATTTTCTAAAATGAAGATAAATGAATGATTAATTAAGCTAAGATGAGGATAAAACATACCTTTTCCATGGCCCAACATACTCCCCTATTTACCTTTTTGCATGTCCTCATGCAATCAAATGATTGAGGTGCAGTTGTGTTAAATAATAGGTAGGATAATATTCTTCTTTATATAGCCTAAAACCATTTTTTTGTTTAAGTATTGAAAAACCCTGGTTTATATGGTAATCTTGCAAATCATAATCACAGTAATACCCTTCAGGGGGTACTAGATAATAGGACATCTGTAATGGCATCCTATCCAGGAAGGACCCATGCCTAGGACCATATTGTTGTACCTGTTTAGGTGAGCAACAACTGCTTTAAAGTTTCTATACCCAAATGGTTCCCGGTTCTTGACATTGTTAGTGGAAGCTTCCCATCTTTGCCTTGCTACCAACAAAGCTTCCTCCTTAATGTCCTGAAAGTATTCTCTTCTTTCCTATATAATATCTATATGGAGTGGTCCCAATTTAGCCACAACCTCCTTTTGTTGCATAACAATTTATGTTGGACTGACATATGTAAGGGTTTCGTGGGTTATCCTCTGACCCACAAATCTATACCCTGTTCCCTTTTCTAAAGAGTGTTATAGGCTTTAGCCCATTTAACATGATTGGTAGCAAAAGAGAGGAAAGCTTGGAAATGAATGTCCCCAATGAAGGGGCTAGCATTACTATCCAGTTCATCCTCCAAGAAGAAATTGTGCAAGTATAATTCGCATAGAAGGCATTGTACTTGCTCATTTTGTTCCTTAAAACATTGGACAAAGTATGGAGTGGTCTTGAATTCTTTTGACTTACCTACCCTGACAGCTTTAACTTTCAGCAATAGGTACCTTTCCAACAAGAATAACACATAATTAGTGGCAAGTGACCGGTAAGACAAAGCATCAGAGTAAAGAGAACAAATAGTTTCAATTTGTTCTATGGCCTTCTGAAGCTTGGCTTGTGATTTCTCTAATTTCTTCTGCTCATATTTGAAGCTAGAAAAGGTCTCGTCTTCTGTTACAGTAAGTTCATCGAATTTCTTCTGCAACTCCTAGTGTACCTGTAACGATACTACTTCTTCCTTATGTTGAGCCAACTCTTGCTGGGTCTTTGCTAATTCATTCTGCAATTTTATGTTAACAATTTCCCTTACCAGAGGAACATAGTGAGGGGCTTCCTTTGTTTGAGTTTCACTATCATGTGTTATCACTGAATTAGTTTGAACAACAGCTTTAGATGTTTCTTGGGGCATACAACAATTTGCCTGGGCATTCTCCTCAAAATCGGTTTGAACAGCAAATTCGATTGTTTCCTAGGGAATACAATAGTCTTCTTGGGAATTATCCTTGGAATTGGTTTGGAAAGCAACATCTGTGATAGGAAAGTCCATTTGGGTCTCCATTGAGCAAACACAAGGACTTTCAGTCTGAGTCCCAATATTCTCCAAAGGACATTGTTTTGTTTGGGTCCCCATTGAACAAACACAAGGACTTTTAGTCTGAGTCTCAATATCCTCCAAAGAAAAATGTTCTATTTGGGTCCCTATAGTTTCCAATTCCACTTTCCGTTTTCGAGCTTTAACTGCTTCTTTTAACCACTCTCTCAATTGTTTGACAGTTTTCTTCTGTTTCTTGTATTTCTTAATTAGCTTCCTCAATATGTCCTTGTAAGCTTTTTTCTTCGAAGGGTTTCCAATTGGAGCTGGCATAGTCATGTTTATTTTAGGTTCATGAGGAGTTCTGCAAATATTAGGGTTATGTTCCAATAGAACAATATCTCTTGATTGATTCTCGTCTTTAAGATCTTCTTCTACATGGGCTTCTTTCTTAGGGGATTCCAATGGAGCAATATCTCTTAAGTGATTTTCATCTTCAAGGTCTTCTTCTGTATGGGCTTCTTTCTCAAGAACAATATCTCCTTATTGGTTTCTATCCTCAAGGTCTTCTTCTGCATGGGCCTCTTTCTCAGGGGACTCCATTAGAACAATATCCCCTGGTTGATTTTCATCCCCAAGGATTTCTTCTGCATGGGCCTCTTTCTTAAGGGACTCATTCATAGAGGGAACTGATTCCCTCTGATCCTCAAAATTATTAGTAGATGGAAAAGTTTTAGTATGGACAGAACTGCCGACAGAGGTGGACTGGTTAAGGGAATGATTTTTCCCTTCAGAGTTTCCAGATGGATCCTTTTCTTCAAAGTATGTACCCATATTCTCCAATACTTGAGTCATTTCTTCCTCGTATTCCTACAAAAAATCATCTTGCAGGCTTGGAGAGGGCATATGACATGACCCTGCTTCTTTTGTTGGAATTGGGGTGCACTGCTTTGATTTTATCCTTGCAGAATGCTTACGTTTCGCTGGGGTAGAGGCCAAAGAAGGCTTCCTTCTTTTTCTTTCCCTTTTTGGACCTGTTACCTTTACTCTTTGTTGTTCAGTATCTGTGTCATTCATGTTTCTATCATCTATCCCTATCTGTGCATCTGGGTTTCCTTCTAGTGGGTTAAGGAAGTATTTACAAAGTTATCCCAAGTTAATTGTTGTTGGGCCAATCCATGAATAATGATTAACTTAATCAGACCGTGATCATTGGTAACAAAATGTGGTTCTTTAGCCTTCCTAACCTGGCTAGCAACATCATGCAATAAAGAATTTAAATAGAATGGCAAATTAACCATAATTTTCTATTTCAGAATAGCTAACAGTTTGAGTTGTCGAGGTTTTACCACATCTTGATGTCCATCACAAGTGGTGTACCTCTGAACAATGGTCGCCAATTCCTGCCATGGTTGCTTTAAAGTTGTGGGGTGAATCCCTTTTCCTTTGCGTACCAATTGTTCATCTGGGTCTTGGAATACCGCAACTGCGTCTTGCAGGAGAACAGACTTATCAATCCATCTTGTGCCTTTAGTTGGAAGTATAGAGACTTCAGCTATAACTGCTTCAGAAGCTGTTATATTTTTTACCTTCACTGTCGTGAATCCATCCTGTAGATTTGCAAGAATTCAAGTGTTATTTCATCATGGGATCCCTGTAATTTGGCCAAGTACTGAAGCCATTCAGCGCGCTCAAGAATTTCGTGAGCCTGTTCTGATACTCAGGGTACTGTAGATTCACTTGGATAGATTTTCCTCCCATGGTTGTTGTTTCTCAGTTGCTGCTTCACTTCACACTTTTGCACGCGCTTCCTTACAAATTCTTAGTTTGGAACAAAACAATAAACCATATACAAAATGTTAAAGCTATTAAAAGAGCAATGGTGTTGATTTAAAGTTGTTATAAAAAGGAAATGATGTTGTTTGTCACATTTGTAGTTTTTGGCGTAGCTTAATAATTAATTCGCATGTTATCCATAATGCTTACCTTCCCCCCTCCAATCAGAAAATAGTTTGATAATTATTATGCATGCTATTCATAATGCAAACCTTCCCCCCTCCAATCAGAAAATGGCATCCATGACCATAAAGCATGGGAAAAAGGGAAAGGGGATTGGGGATCATAAATACGACCGGACAACAATTAGAGAAGCATAAATAGGACAAAAAATGGTTAGACCAGTACAGGTCGCAAAGATTGTAAATGACCGCAAAAGGAATAAGACAAAGAATGGATCATTATACGAAGAGATATTTGCCTAAGGTGGAAAAAAATGTGATGAAAGCATGACCAATGGTAAATGATAACGACTGCTGGTATCGATTGGTTAGACAATATTGATATAATGCATATAAAATTATAGTTTACCATGAATCTTGGTTAATTTAGTTATAGACACCATTCAAATGGTAAATTCACCTTTATAAATGGATCAATAGGAAATAATAGGATAAGAACAATTGGCAATGTAACATAGAACTTCAATACCACAAGTAGAGCCATTGCTACCAATAGGTGTTCATAGCCTCGACAGGGTTGCCTTTTAACCCAAAAATGAGCCAGATTCCTCCATTTAGTATTTAGATGGTTTTCTTTTTTATTGCTATAAAGAGACCACTATGCTGGCATGGTAACCAGATAATCATAGTGCCATTCACCAAGATATAACAAAGTAATCAGGCCGGCTCATGATGGGACCTCCTGTCCTTCTGAAAGTTTTGACTATATAGAAGGTCATTACCTTGATGTGGTGGCCATAATGGAATCTCACTTGTTACATCCTTATGATCATGGTAGGTTTGGCTCATGATGAGACCCCCGATCCTCTTTAAGAAGATTTGTATTGTATTTTCATATTTCCATATTTCAATATTTTTATTGTAAATGGAGGGAGGCTCATTTACTCCTTAAGAGTTAGGGATGGCGTGAGAAGTAAAAAAATGCCAATGAAAGTTATGCTTTTATCCCTATATCATCATACCAGAGGGAATTATCAATTGAAAGTGTGAAAGATAAACCAGTGTTCACTTAGGGGGTCCTGACCCAAGTTCAGAGTTAGTTGCGCCAAACAAATCCCTACACTACTGCCCCTTTTGGCATCAATCCGCGGTGCGTGTATTTAAGTCTCACCGGAAGAAGTATGGGGTGATGCTGGAACCAACTTTCCACACCTAGAGATCAGTGTGATTTCTTCTTGAGGCTTGGATCTGCCTCCACACAGATCAATAAGCCTTTATGACTTATCACTATAGCTTCCCTTAATCAGCCCTTAGACCTTCACAAAGGTCTACAACTAGCTTTTTCGGACCCTGAATAGGCAGATTATCTACTTACGTGCATCTTATATTACCTTTAGATTGGTATTTACTCAGATCTATTCGAGTGTTCAATAACTTTAACAGACAACGTTAATATCTTCGCGTAAACAATTAACCTTAATTGCGTTAAGATAAAACTACATATCAAGTAAAATCGTGCGTCAATACATTTTTATTTCATAAATGCATCATTCATCATAGCATATATTGCAATCATACATAACAGAAGTAAAGAGATAAAACATAGGAATTTCTGTAACAATCTCCTTTATTGATCTTCATTGTAAGTTTACAGACTCAATACTTCCCTGCGCACTCAGCTGCAGGGGCCCACACACTCAGCTACAGACACTACTCTAGGCCTTTTCTCACTCATCTGTAGAGCCTCTTCCTCTTCTATGACTTATACTTCTGCGCTAAACTTCTTTCGTCGTACCCATAGACTACTTCCTCCTTTTCCTTGCCTTAGACTCTCTAAGACACACCTATTTATACAATTCCACGGTCCGCGTACCATGGATTGATCCAGGTGTATATTGGTGTCCACCTGCCAAGTCCACTTGGACCCCCACCTTTGTTTCTTTCAACTTCTCAGTTTCCGTAATTGTAGCACAGTTTACTATTTTTAGCAGTTTTTCAGGTCCTGAACTTCTGGAGCCGTTTTGAGGCCCTAAATGACGTTTTTTGGGAAAACCTAGAGCAACATGGTCCCATGGACCAATGTTTCTCTTCCCAAAATTGTAGTTCTCGGATAGATCTTTCTAACGAGATATTGTTCCCGTCAAATGGAGATCATATGACAAAGTTACGACCCTGGGAAGTTGATGTACCAGTTTACCCAAACGGAGCCCACAGTTTGGTGTTTCATCTTTTAGGGTTGGGTTTTTGGATGTTTAGGGTTTTCCATTGTTTCTCAATAAATAGACCTTTGAGCCTCATTGTAACACAATTCAGAGGCATGTAGCCGCCACATCTCTTCTTAGAGATAAGCTACCATCACCCTAGCTGGTTTATTTCCATTTCTGTTTGTAAGCATATTTCAATATTTTACATTAATGAAAAGAAGTATTATTTCCACTGCATCTTTGTGTTTATAGTTATCTCTGTAATTTATTGCGTTCCTGTTTAAATCCAGATCAGTGGTATCAGAGCAGTTTACTTTTTCTTTATTTTTCTTTACATGTCCCCAACGAGGTCAGGATATAAGGAGTTAGGGCTTGAACTGGTCAAACCTTTGCAAGACTAGCCTCACAAATCTCGACGGCCTCCCATGGCAGATGAAAAGAAAGACGAGGGGGCAGGAGATCCTATCAAAATCTTGCTCGAAGAAGCCCTCAAGTGACAAAGGAACATGATGATGGATAACTTTGCCTAGATCCTTTAGCGGCTACCCAGGGGCAATGCATCGGCTTTGAACAACTACTCTGGAAACACCACACCGTTTAAGGTATAAGTTAATTTTGAAACCCATATTTGAGGGTCAAATAGATGCAGATGCCATCGATAAATGGTTAAATTTGCTAGAGGGTTATTTTTCTGTTCATGACTTTTCCAGTCGGGAAAATATTATTTTCACTCTTCTCAAAGTAGCCCCCCATGTCAAGGAATAGTGGGAAACCGACTGTGAGCAGAAGGATGAAAGTACAGACTCACTATTTTCATCCGCACCCACTTGGAATTAATTCTGGGATGCCATCAAGGAGCAGCGGTACCATGTCGGAAGCTATGAGGATCAATACATAAAGTGGACCACGCTACGGTAGGGAAGGGACCAAGACGTGCCAAAGTTTGCCAATATTTTCCATACCCTTTACACAAAGTTAGGTATCAAGGATTCATAGTAGCATTTGGTACTCAAATACCACGGCTTCCTGCACAAGTACATCCAGGAAGAAATCGAATTCCCAAACATCTCCTCGCTTGGCACGACATACCAATATGCCGTCAAGGTCGAGAAAATGTTTAAACAGAAGAAGCAGGACTTTGGATTTGCAAATCTGAAGCAAGGGAAAGGTGCCCCCAAACAACAGAAAAAGGACAAAGCCAAGGTGAGGTGGCCCAAGACAATCCACCAAAGCTGCAAGCAAAGAATAGTATCGCGAAGCCGAAAAAGGACACAGGAAAGTGGTGTGAATTCCGTAAGAGCTCCATTCACAACACAAGTGAGTGTCAGGTGAAGCAGTCATTGGTGGCTGAGCTAAAGGTTTTAGAATTAGATGCATGTTTTGACTCTGAGTCAGAACTCGACAAGGGGAATGACAAAGGGAAACAGATTATCGATGCGGATCCCAACACCACTGTTGCCACCACGAAGATCCAAAAGGAGGAACCTGAAGATCCAGAGAAGGAGGAGCATCTCTTCCACTCCCAAATGTGGGTAAAGGGCTCCCCACTACAGTTCATTGTTGACAGTGGGAGCCAAAAGAAGCTTATTTCGGCATAGGTCGTGAAGTAGCTGGGCTTACCGACCACAACACATCCACAACCATACACCGTCGGGTGGCTTCACCAAGGATGGGATCTTCGCGTGAGCCAGCCGTGTCACCTTCCATACAACATCAAGCCCTTCATGGATGAGGTATTGTGTGACATTGCTCCCCTTGAAGTTTGTGATGTATTATTAGGACAACCATACTTGTGGAAGCGACATGTTGTGTATGAATCAAGGACCTCTGTTGTTATTGTTACTTTGGGAAATAAGTTGTACAGGATACTGGAGGTAGCACCGCCTACCGCGATCTCTTTGGTTAGTACAAAACAATGCAATAAGCTCATTTCTGAAACCGAGAAATTTGTTTTCTTGATGATATGCCCTCAAGGAAAGAAAAAGAAGGTCGCCACGACCTCTAGATAGGGCCCCTCCACATGACAACTATAGATGGACAAGGTCGTGAAGGAGTATGAGGACATATTCACCTCCTCCGCAAGGGTTCCTCTACACTGTCAGGTCAAGCACTCCATCGATCTAATCCCAAGTGCACTTCTACCCAATGGACCAATCTATCGGTGCTCCGTTCTGGAGAAGGATGAAATCAAGAGGTAGATTCAGGAATTGTTGTAGAAAGGTCATATCTGTCCAAGTTCATTGCCCTATGGGAGCCCGATCGTGTTGGTATAGAAGATGGATGGGACTTGGAGACTCTATATTGACTAGGAGACTTTGTATTGACTATCGGGTGGTGAACAAGATCATTGTCCATAATAGGTACCTGATCCCACAGATTGATGACCCCTTGGACCAACTAAAGGGGGAAACATATTTTAGCAAGATCGATTTGAAGTTAGGATATCACTAGATAGCAATCGAACCCTCTGATGTGTGGAAGACTGCCTTCAAAGCCAAGGAGGGCCTTTTCGAATGGTTGGTTATGCCTTTCAGATTGACGAATGCTCCTACAACCTTTATGAGGCTAATGGATGACATCTTGCGGCCATTCACCAACTCATTTGTAGTGGTATACTTGGATGACATCCTGATCTTCAGCCAGAGTTGGGAAGAGCACCTCCACCAGATCCGATAGGTTCTCCAAACACTACGGCAACACAAGTTATGTGTCAATTTGGAGAAATGCACTTTTGGCATGACCTAGGTTTAGTATCTGGGATACATTAATGATGAACAGGGGGTGCATGTGGATCCAGCCAAGATCCAAGTCATTTGGGATTGGCCATCTCCAACCACTCTGACAGAGCTCTGCAACTTTCTAGGTCTTG